>CAHIKZ030002237.1:250000-257500 GCA_903632075.3 Acanthosepion pharaonis | reverse complement strand
CGAAGGATCAAATACGTGAATACATACCGGAAGTAATCATTGGCTCAACACCGGAAGTTTTTGTTCGGTTGATAAGGGATTTATATTTCCCCACATAACACGTCATCTTTCTCAGCCAAATATCAGGCACGACAGCCTTTGAATTTTTTTTAAAAGCAAACAAGCGGGAAAAAAAAGAACATTTTTTTTTATTTTAAAAGAAGATTTATCATAAAAAATCCGCAAAATGAAAAACAAGAGAAAATGTCTATATTAATGACCTCGTGCCAAACTTTGCTTGGTATCTACAATTGACCTTTAATCACAATTAATTCCACGTACTTTCAGGAAATACGCGATGATGGCTCTCCATATTTTCCTTTGCTATATTATATGTAAATTCGAATTACTTCTTGGGAAAGATAATGAGTTAGTTTCTCGCTAAATTCTTCACAGTCTGTAGAGTTTCCTTCTTTTAGATTGGTTGCCATCCAAGGCAAGAAAGTGCGATCCACCCTGCTACCATACCATCGTAAAAGATACTAGAATATCAGGCCCCTTGTAGCTCTCGAGAAAGCACCAAATTCCTGCTGTTCTATCTTTACGTTGGTCAGATACGACTAAGAATGGCGTTTGCTGCCATATTTGGGTTCGTACACCCTGTTCAGCATTGACAGAGTTCAGAATAGCCTATCACTAATTTATCGCCATTACTATGGTAAAAGAATGAAATACATTCCTTATTCCCGCTAGTTCAGACCTTCACAGCTAGGACCTGCCACCTTGTCATCTTCACGTTGGCAATTCATCCCAAACCACTTCGTGTTCTTTTAGTAAGGAGCGAGTCCCACCCAGACAACTTTCCCAGAACTGTTACTTTGTTGAGATTCCTGACCACAACAAATGATTTTCTAAGCATAGCTTAGATGTGGCTCAAGACCGAACGTATGGGGTACCTAGTGTGGATCGAACTCACTACTCAGTCGTAATTGTTCTAGTAAGACAAGCTTGTTAACCATTACACAACGCCGAGGTGACTAAAATGAAAGTTTATCCCAGTCGTAGGGGGGTCTGTTCCCAAGCGGTCCCTCATCTAAGTACTGACCTGGCTATACGATGGTTATCTGCCGTGATCGAACGAGAACCTGCGTTTTCATTTTGATTTCAACGTAAGCTAATGAGTTTCTAAGCGTAGCTTAGATGTGGCACAAGGCCGAAAGTATGGGGCACCCAGTGAGGATCGAACTCACTATTCAATCGTAACTGTTTTAGCGAGACAAGCTTTCTAACCATTACACCACGCAGACGAGCCCTTCCTGACCGCTACAATCTTAACCTCTTTGGTTGAGTCAGGATCTGCTAATACCTATCCTACACACCATCATATTATGCGTTTCTTTTTCCCTCAGTTACAAAAAACTCATTTAGTAAACCTCTACATTCCATTGGGTGATCTAAAGTAAAATGTAACTATATGTAAGTCTCTCTGTAAAAGAAACCTTCATACTTTGAACTCACAGGGATATTATTAAAATACTGTTGGATCACGAGAACTCAATAAAGCAGTGATTACAGTTTAACAGAAAAAAATGAAGAAAAAAAAAAAGAAACGTTGTATCAGCCTTTGGGGGCGTACTTAAACCGCACAGAATATGGCTTCCGGCCATCCATACTCGAAAAGCTAACATTCATAGAAAGTTACGTAAATTATGATTCCGGTCATCCGTACAATTCATTAAAGATTTGAAGAGCAAGCAAAAGCATCAAAGTTCGTCATTCCAACCTGAAGAAGGAAGACATGTTAAATTGAAAGAGTAAATTTCAAAGAGGTAACATTTTTGTAAATATAATGTTACCATACAACCAGAATAGAAGAACAAGCGTAGAAAGCAAAGAAAGAAGGAAAGAAAGAAAAGGAGAGTAAGGATGACAGGCATAGAAAGAAAGGAAAAATTGCAATTAAAAGAAAGGAAGGAAGAAAGAAGGAAAGAAAGAAAGAAAGAAAGGGGAGTAAGAATAAGAGTGATAGAAAGAAAGGAAAACAGCGATAAAGAAAGAAAGAAAGAAAGAAAGAAAGAAAGAAAGAAAGAAAGAAAAGGAGAGTAAAATTGCAATTAAAAGAAAGAAAGAAAAAGAAAGAAAGAAAGAAAGAAAAGAGAGTAAGTATGAGGGTGGTAGAAAGAAAGGAAAAAAGCGATTAAGAAAGAAAGAAAGAAAAGGAAAGAAAGAAAAGGAAGAAAGAAAGAAAGAGAAAAAAAGAAAAAGAAAGAAAGAAAGGAGAAAGAAAAAAAAAGAAAGAAAGAAAGGAAAAAAAAGAAAGAAGAAAAAAAAAAAAAAAAAAAAGGAAAAAAAAGAAAGGAAGGAAAGGAGAAAAAGAAAGAAAGAAAGGAAGTAAAAGAAAGGAAGGTAAGAAACAAAGGAAAATAGATTTGAAAGAAAGAAAGAAAGAAAAAAGAAAAGAAAAGGAAGAAAGAAAGAAAGAAAGAAAGAAAAAGAAAAAAGAAAGAAAAGGAAGAAAAAAAGAAAAAAGAAAGAAAAAAAAAAACAAAAAGAAAGAAAAAAAAAAAAAAAAGAAAGAAAGAAAGAAAAAAAATAAAAAAAAAAGAAAAAAAAAAAAGAAAAAAAGAGAGTAAAAAAGAAAAAAATAAAAAGAAAAAAATAAATAAAGAAAATTAAGAAAGAATGAAAAGGAAAAGAAAATAAAAGAAAATAATAAAGAAAAAAAGTGATTAAGAAAATGAAATAATGAAAGGAGAGTAAGAATGTGAGTGATAGAAAGAAAAGAAAACAACGATTAAGAAAGAAAGAAAGAAAGAAAGAAAGAAAAAGAGAAAAAAAGAAAGAAAAAATGGCCATAGCCATCTACCATGGATCAAAAGAAACATCCAGTGAATATATAAGTTTCAAAAGCGTTCATATCAAAAAAAAAAAAAATCCGCTGTAAAAAAATATGACTAAGAACTGCATATTCAACAGTCCATGTTGTGACAAAGAATATCGGCGCGAAACTGGGCGGCACCCAAAAAATGAACAGTAAAGATACACTGAAAAGGTGAAATTCTATCTTAAACCAAATCGTGTACACAACTTGAGAAAACAAACTTAAATGTATTTTATTAATTTTTATTAAAGAACTTTTTTTTCAAAAAAGTAAAAAAAAAAAAGTTTGTGTTTACATGACTCGCCATCACGATGAGTGAAATGAAATCAAGATGGAGTGAATTTTGAAAATTAATTTTTTCATCTTCGAACGCTGATCTCCGGTGGATTTTATTGACATTTTCGCTGTCATGTTGACACAATCTTTGATTTATCCGATTAAAGATTAATCTGTGAACCAAATATAGGAAACTTTTATTTTCGCTAATTTAAACATTATCTAGAAGGTATTTGACATGGCTGACCTTAGTGGTGGGGGGGAGTAAAAAGTGAATTAGATGTAGGAGGAAGTAGAGGTTGAGGAAATGGATGTTGAGGAGAAGGAAGAGGAGGAAGAGGAAGTGGATGAGGAGAAGGATGAAGAGGAGGAGGAGGGGATTTGAAGTATATTTGGAAAAGAAGGGGAGGATAGAGAGAGAGAAAAGTTTTTGTTATAGATTCCATGGTAATAGGAAAGAAGAAAAATGAAAGAAAAAGAAAAAAAAGATAGGAAAGAAAGAATGAAGGAAGTAAAGGAAGGAGGAAATGCGTTGTAACCTAGGAAGGGTTACTGAATGAGGAATAAACCAAAACAAAGGTTCGGAATCAAATGGTAATCTATAGAAGACCAACGAAATAGAATACTCGCCAGCGGCGTGAAGTAGGTAAACCACTTCTAGGGGTTTCTGACTAAAAGACAAAAATATACGCTCCATCACAATAATGCCCATTTAGGAAGGAAGGAAAAAGGGAAAAATAGGAAAGGAAGGAGGGACAAATGAATTTAAAGGAAGGAAGGAAAAAGCGAAGGGTATAGGAAAGGAAGGATGGACAAATGAAGAAAAGAAGGAAGGAAGGAAAAAGCGAAGGGTATAGGAAAGGAAGGATGGACAAATGAAGAAAAGAAGGAAGGAAGGAAAATGCGAAGGGTATAGGAAAGGAAGGATGGACAAATGAAGAAAAATTCCTGAAGGAAGGAAAATTTCGAAAAATAGGAAAGGAAGGATGGACAAATGAAGAAAAAAGGAAGGTAGAATAATGCGAAGGGTATAGGAAAGGAAGGATGGACAAATGAAGATTTCTCTAGGAAGGAAAAAGCGAAATTATTGGAAAAGAAGGATGGACAAATGAAAAAAAAAAAAAATGAAAATAAATTTCAAATATCATTATGAAAGAAGAAATACTAAATGACAGGAAAAAATTTTAAAAATAAAAAGAGCAAATGTGACCCAAAATCTTGATTTAATGTAATTTCACAAAGCCACATGAGGTTTTTTTTAAAGAATATTCAAAAACTCCAACGTTTGCCTCAAAGTCTATGAGCCGTGCTTCTCTTTTAATTCAATGTAGAAATGGTCTCCTTTTTCTTTATTTTGATATGACCAAAAAACATATTCTGGATTTTCTTTTTTATCCCATGTAGATTTTATGGCCATTTTATTTTTTAATTTTTTTTTCTTTTTTTTTTTAATTCTTTCTTTCTTTCTTAATCGGTCTTTTCCTTTCTTTCTATCGATCTCATCCGTATTCTCCTTTTCTTTCTTTCTTCTTAATCGCTCCTTTTTTTTTTTATTTTATATAGTATTCGCCCATGAATTACTTTGGAAGAAAAAAAATTTTTTTTTCTTTCTTTCTTTCTTTCTTTCTTTCAATGGGGAGATGCCATCTTTAAGTTGGGATCCCCATGAACTAGGAACATCTTAGATTTTGAGAAGTCCCCAAAAATCATCTCGAAAACTGTTTATGGCGATCGTTTTTTTAATGACGCCTTTAATATTTCCTCCTTTGGGATCATCAAAAATAAGGTCGATGTCAAAAAGCTCAAAATAATATCGCCCAAATGTCCGCCAAGGGTTTCGAAATTTTACCTCCGTTTGATGGTCAAATTTTTTGATGACGTCTTTGCATAATTTTTTTTCTTTTTTTAAATATTACTTATCAATATCTCATTCTTCAGCTGTTGAATTGCTGTTGGCTTATTGACATAGACTTTATTTTTGAGATGAAACCAAAGGAGGAAATCTAAAGGCGTCAAGTCGTACGATCATGGTGGCCAACTGACACGCTGTTTCGAGAGATGATGCTACCTGGGAACTTCTCATTCAATAAATCCATTTTCGTAATAATTTTCGATTTTTTCAATAAATTTGTTTTTTTGTTAATCTTTCCATGGTTGAAATTGCCCAAAGAAATTAAGTTGTTAAATCTGAAAGAAAAAATTTAAAATCATTAGACGCATAAATTTAATTCACATTTAAAATCGGTCCAAGTTATTGGAACACTCTATACATTGACAGAACGCCACCCTAATGGCCTTACGATCTTGACTTCAGTACCGTAATGTTTGACACAATATGCTCATAAATGCTTCAGCTAGCGCGACCGAATAAAACAAAAAAAAAATAAATAAAAGATTTCGAACTATTCTATTCATCTTGCTTGATATCGATTTTGAAACAGACATAACGTTTCGACTAAGTACCCTCTGGTCATTCATCAAGCATGAAACACAGATTCAGCAAGAATGAACAATAACTGATAATACGAGAATAAAATATCACTGTAATCAACAGACGAAGCCAATCGATGGAAACCTGACGATGACCAGAGGGTATTGGTCGAAACGTTGTGTCGATAATAACATCTATATCAACCAAGATGAGAACAATTGTTCGAATAGTAGAGGGTGTGGCAGAAATACATGCCAAATAATGGTAAGTTATCAGTGGCAATCGTGTCTTCATTTACCATTATGTGGGAGGTATTCCTGTTGCCATTCTCTGCAAGTACAAAGGTTCATAACATTTCGGTTCGTAAGTCATCTTAATGATTCTAGTTCTGCAACCTAATCATTATTATCATTATTATTATTATATTTGTATATTATGTTTCCTGTTTTGTATCTTATAGAGCCTGTTCCAAACCATGATCCCTCGGCTCTATAAGAGAATTGCTCCTAGGAGGGCGATCTTCTAGGTAACTTGTATATTGATGTTACCTGGGATACTTAATAAATTCTTCTTCTTCTTCTTCTTCTTCTTATTATTATTATTATTATTAGTAGTAGTAGTAGTAGTAGTTTTTATTAGTAGTTGTAGTAGTTATTAAAAATTTCTTCTTGGGCAACTTGTATTTTTGTTATTACATGGGATACTTATTAATTATTATTATTATTATTATTATTATTATTATTATTATTTTTTATGTTATGTTTCCTGCTTTGTATCCTGTAGATCCGGGTCCAAACTATGGTCCTTAGGCCCTATAAGAGAATTGTTATTTAATTGATAGCACTTTTCTTAGTATATAGGATGTTCCTAGTACGACAATCTTCTGGGCAACGTGTATGTTGAAGTGACCTGGGACACTGTTAGTAAGATTGTCCATTCCTTTTCTCACGAGTTCCAGTGCTCCTACTGCTATTGGTACAGTCTGAGTCTTCATTCCCCCACATCCTGTTAAACTCGACCTCCAGTTTCTTTTATTTGGACAATTTCTCGATAATTTTCATGGAGGTGTTTCTCTCAGCTGGTACTGCTATGTCAATAAGCATACACTTCCTGAATTTCTTGTCTTTTATGATATCAGGTCTGTTGGCTTTTATTTCCTTGTCAGTGTGAATTGACATGTCCCAGAGGATAGTTACATCGTTATTTTTTGGTAACTGTGTCTGGTTTGTGCTCATGCCATCTCTCAGTGGATTTGATTTTGTGCTTCTTGCATATCTTCCAGTGCACATATGTCGCTACCTTGTTATGTCTGTGGGTATATTTATTTTTTGCTAGTTCAGGATATCCCGAGTTAATATGGTCGATAGCTTCGTCATATTTTCCGCAGATCCTGCACTTCGGGTTAGTTCCATCCTTGATTATGTGACAGTGATAGAATCTGTTTATGGGTCTTTGGTCGTGAGCTGCAATAATTAGAACTTCTGTCTCAGTTTTTAACCCGGTGCTCCTTACCCACTGGCAGTTTTTTTTTGTTTTTGTTGTTGTTAGATATTTGTTACGTTCGTTCTTTTTAGGTATCTGCCATGTTGTTTTACTTTTTGTTTTAGTCGTTTGGCATAGATCGTATTCGCTTCGTTTTTATTGACTGGATTTCAGGTATATTAAGCTGTTTTTTAAGAGTGCAGCTTCTTTGCTGATGGAGCGGATTTGGTGTTTTACTATTTGTAGTATAGGATCATTGTTTTTTTTTAGGTATACTTCCAATTCTAGCTTTTGTAGCTTTTAGAGTTAGTTCAAGTAGGATTAGAACTCGGCGTCCTAAAGCTCTTGGTACGTACAGCCTATCAACATCTGATTTCAGGTGGTGCATCCTCATTAGTTGGTATTATTATTATTATTATTATTATTATTATTAATTCCTTTGATTTCTGTT
>CAHIKZ030002237.1:217500-237500 GCA_903632075.3 Acanthosepion pharaonis | reverse complement strand
GACAGAAGAATCAAAGGTAATCGTTCAGACATCGTAATCAAAGATCACAAAAACAGAATGTGCTTTTCTTATTGACATGGCGGTCACTGCAGATTGTAATGTATCTTTGAAGATCTTCAAAAACTATCAAAATACAAGGATCTTGAAGTGGAAATCTCAAAAAGTGTGGCATATGAGGGGATCAATAATTCCAGTTGTAGTTGGAAACCTCGGATTGATTGGGAAACGTTTCGATAGACTCACTGAAGTGATTCCTGGTAGCCTTAAAGAAATACCAAAAATGTTACTCACAAATACAGCTCACATATTACGAAGAGCTTTATCCATGTAAGATGCTTGTGATCTTAGTTTTTTTTTTTTTTTGGTTGTCCTTTTTTTTAACAAAAAATGATTAGATGTCATTAAGCCATTTCTGACCTTAGGTCTCTGGTTGGGACCCGGAAGTAAATGTGTAAACAGAAACAGGATAATAATAATAATAATAATAATAATAATAATAATAATAATAATAATAACAACAATGATAATAATAATAAGAACAACAATAATAATAACTACAATGATAATAACAACAAAAACAATAATAATAACAATGATAATAACAACAATGATAATAATAACAACTGCAATGATAATAATAATAACAACAATGATAATAACAACAACAACAACAATAATAACAATAACAATAATAATAATATTTACAAGGATAATAACAACAATGATAATAATCACAACAACAACAACAATAATATTAACAATAACAATAATAATAATATCAACAAGGATAATAACAATAATGATAATAATCACAACAACAATAATAATAACAATAACAATAATAATAATAATATCAACAAGGATAATAACAATAATGATAATAATCACAACAACAATAATAATAACAATAACAATAATAATAATAATATCAACAAGGATAATAACAATAATGATAATAATAACAAAAAACATTGATAATAATAATAAAACCACAACACTAATAATAATAAATACAACAATGATATTAATAATAACAAGAATAATAATAACAATGATAATAACAACAACAATAATAATATATCGTTGTCAGTATCAGCATCTCTGTTAAGAAATAGCAGCAATTTTTTAAAGTGTTTCTTGTTGTTGTTGTTGTTTTTATTTATTTCCGTCGCTCGTCGCCTTGTCGTCAAAAATGACCGCTGAAGAGACTAATGGCAATGAGTGCGCGTTCACAGCACAAATGGCGTTTTCGATTATGGCTACTCACATTTTATGGTATGGATCGTTTATCAGAAGAAGCCACTCGACCGTATCAAAGCAGGAGATCGAGCTGAAATGGTTGAGGGACGATGAGGAAATGAAGTTAACCAATCGCTTACAATGTGGGCATAAACAGTCAATGCTTCGTAGGGAGAATGTAAAAAAAAAAGAAGAAAGAAAGAAAAAAGACAGAGAAACGGACGGGATGTATAAGACATAAGCACGCGATGAGAGAGGTTAAAACAGAAAGATAACTGTGAAATGTTGGTCATACCCCCTAAAATGCGTGTCTGTCTTAAACTCCAGGTTAAACACTCCAGTTCCTCTGTCTTTCCACGCTATTATCTTGGCCGCTAATAACATCTCCTTCGGAGTGGAGACGGTGGTGATACAATTATGTAACTATACACAAGTTTTTAACGCCAGCTTAAGTCTGCGCTTCGGCCGACTTCTAAAATGATGATAGGTGATGTATTGACCGGTGCTGGGCGGCGATTAGATGGACGAGACGAGACGTGTCGAAGGAGTGTCGAGAGCGCGGGATCCTCGGTGATGGGGGTGGTTTTCCTGCTTAAATCAATCTTATATGCGTCCTTGCTCGCTTGCTTGCTCCCGCCTCTTCTTCCCGGCAGTCACACTCATTGTCTTTATGCGGTATTAACCCACAATGTATTTGCCGCTGTCGCTGTTGTCCCGAAGAAATAAACGACTGTTCACCTACTTTCACTTTCACTTTCATTTTCTCTTTTGTATTTCATTCCTTTTATTTATGCTTGGATCGATTTTTGGTTCTTTTTCGGACGAGGTCTTCATTTGTCTTTTCTCTTCCTTTTTTGTTTAACGATAATCGAGTCGATATTCCCGTGTCTTCCGCCACACAACATTCATTTTCTTTTTCTTTTTCTTTTCGGGAGATTAAAAATATAAATCCAATATTATCAAATATTTTCATTTTGTCCATTGCAAACTTATTTGTTTTTCTATTTATTTGCATTATTTTCCATTTCCTTCTCTTATTTGCTTCTTCATTTTTGGTTTTAATATTTCCTTTTTTTCTTTTTTCTTCATGCCATTTTCTTATCCCATTTTCTCTTCTTCTTTCTTTTCCATTTTACTGCCTTTCTTCTTCTCTTTTCTTTTTCTTCTTCTATTTCGTGATCTTTCTCGTCCTTCTTATTATCTTCCCTTTGTTCTCTTCTATGGCTTTTTCCTTTCTTTTCTTTCTTTCTTTCTTTCTTTCTTTCTTTCTTTCTTATTTAACTTGTCTTCATTTGTTTCTTAGCTCCTCTTTCTTTTTCCTTTTCTTTCTTCTTTCCTTCTCTCTCTCTCTCTTTCTTTCTTTCTTCTATCGCATTTACCGATCTTTTTTGTTCTTTCTTTCCTAATAACCTTTCTTTCTTTCTTTCTTTCTTTCTTTCTTTCTTTCTTAATAGCTCTGCTTTCATTCTTTCTTTCTTGATAGTTTCTACTTTCTTTCTTTCTTTCTTTCTTTCTTTCTTTCTTAATAGCACTGATTTCATTCTTTCTTGCTTGCTTGCGTTGTCTTAATAAATTTGTATTCATTTTTTCATTCTTAATCACCTTGCTTTCTCCCATTCTTTCTTTCTTTCTTTCTTTCTTTCTTTCTTTCTTTACTTTTCGTTTCTTTCTTTAGTTCTCCTGTCTTTCTCGCTATCTCTCGCGCTTTCTTTCTTTCTTTCTTTCTTTCTTTCTTTCATAATGTCTATGCTTTCTTTCGTTCATTCTTAATAACCTAGCCTTTCTTCTCTTTTTTTTCTAACATTAACTCTTCTTTCTTTCTTTCTTTCTTTCTTAATAACCCCGCTTTCTTTTTTTCTCATTGTTAATAACGCCCATTTCTTTCTCTCTCTCTCTCCCTTTTTCTTTCTTAATGAACTTGTTTTCTTTCTTACTTGAGTTTTTGTTTGATTATTACTTATTGAAGACAAATTGCAATCACTTTCTGCTTGAATCCGTCAATTGATCATTCAGTTTGTTTTGAGTTTGACCAAATATCGAATACCAAATCAGTTTTATTATACGACGCCATGTTAAGCAAAGTTTCCGCCATTTTCTTTCCCAATACTTTTTTGGCATCCCAAGTATTTTCGTTTTCTTTCTTGTGTTTTTTGTCAAAACCTTTATTATTGTTAAACTTATATAATGCTCTACAGGCAGTAATTTTCGATGATCATATTAATTATAAAAATTTTCAAGGTCTTGTGATATGATCATCAAAAATTGCGTTTGAAAGCATCACCATTGTAAGTGATGACCATTGACGATCATGGCTCTTTACAACTTCATGTTTTTGGGGGTTTTGGGGGGGGAGGGTATCAATCGTTATCTACAGTTCTCCTGATCACTCTTCTATTGTTCTCGGTCATTAACCCTAGAACACTAACCATGGGTGTATATAGTACCCAGGGCAAATTTTCCTATTTTTAATCACAATTTTCAGTACCTGATTTACTTACCTAAATAATGTTTTTCAGTTTCTCAAAGTACAAAGTTTGAAGTGCCTGCATGTAAAATATTTCAAATAAAGATTTATATTTAATATTTTTTGATATTTTCAAAATCGAGTATAATATACCCATGATTAGTAGTGGTGTAACTTTAAACCTAGAACACTAACCATTGGTATATAGTACCCAGCGCAATTTTTCCTATTTTTAATTACAATTTTCGGTACCTGATTTACTTACCTAAATAATGTTTTTCAGTTCCTCAAAGTACAAAGTTTGAAGTGCCTGCATGTAAAATATTTCAAATAAAGATTTATATTTAATTTTTTTTTTTTGATATTTTCAAAATCGGGTATGATATACCCATCGTTAGTAGTGGTGTAACTTTAATTGATGGTTAGTGTTCTTGGGTTAACAACGTTTCTGTTTTCTAATTCTTTCACATCCAGTAACTCCTTGTGTCTTAGTGGCTTAACGGCCTTTCTTGGGATGATTTTTTTAAAAGTTGTCGAAGTGAACTTTCAGTTTTTTTTCTGAGTGTGCCATCACCAGAGTTTTAATGCAGATTTCTAGCTTTTAAAACATCAGCTTTAATTAATTAACATATATATATATATGTTTAATTCATCGAGTCTGATAGAAACCTCAACAGAATGCAGAAAGCACTGGACGGCCGTTTCGTCCTATATTTGGGACTCACCAGCAGTGCGCATCCACTACCGAGAATTGAAACCCTGACAGTTAGGTTGTCAAACAAACATCATACCAATTGTTCCAACGGGCCTCGGTGACGAAGAGATTGCAAATCAGACTCGATGAATTAATTAAATATAATTATCAGATCCTCCTAATAATTTCCATATATATATATATAAATAATTTTCATTTTTGGATACACCAGCCGCTCAAAAAAGATTCCCTCTTTCTATTTAATATTACAGAATCATAGAGTTAGGCTAGGTTCAGTTGCTGTTAGCTTATAGCATCTGGGTGATTAGACTATTCAATAGTCTAACTTCACATCGAAGACCCGCTCCTATTTATATAATATATTATAGTACTAAAAAATTAGGGTACAAGTAATGAAAGTCCATGACCTTTGGCTGGACATTAGCCTCCAACTTCGAATATTAAACCCAATGGAATTTTCAGTCAATTTGGGGTAATAAATGGAGTCTCATATGCCATCAAATGCGGTACATCTCTGAATAATCTAATGTAAAAATAGGCTGGAAAATGTAGACATTTCCGCAAGTGTTCTTGCATTATTGTAATGTTCCTTTTTTCCCCCTTTTTACGTACTCGAGTCATCTGATCGCTCATTCCTCACCAAACTCCTCCAGCTGTCCCCAGACCCCCACTTCAGTTCACCTTTAGCCTTCACAGCCTTGATAAGGCCGTACCAATATGAAGCCGTCATTGTCTTTTTTTTTTACGCTGGATTGCGCAAGCGCACTTGGACCACTGGCTTCTTCCGGTACAACGCGTCTTCCTCTTTCTCATTTATTTCCCGTTTCTCCTTCTTTTTCCACAGTCTATCTATCTATCTATCTATCTATCTATCTATCTATCTCTTATCTATCTATCTATCTATCTATCTTGTTCGATTATTTCCAATTCACTTCACGTCCTCCGCCATTGTGTCTACTCTTCGTGTGGCCTGTCATATGTAAGCAGGACGATGTACAATGACACAGGCCAAAATAGGTGAACTGTATTTTCCCGCCGATTTTCTATTGATCTCGCTTCATTTGTCGGCCATATTGTATAACAAATGAAAAAAAAATAACGAAAATATCAACATGACCGCTAATGTCGATTTTGCTTACCTTCAAAGGTCGATTTTTAAAAGATAAAAAAAAAAAAATGAAGCCAGTGGTTAAAGCATTGAACTAATGACTAAAGGATATAATTTTGCGTCTTCAGTGGAAAGTCGATGAAACTCTTTAATACTTTCTTCATGGATGGTGATTTTTTTAAACGCACCTTAGATGTGATACAAAACCGAAAGTATGGGGTACCCAATGAGGATCGAACTCACTACTCAGTCACAATTGTTCTGGCGAGACAAGCTTGCTAACCATTATATCACGTGGAGGTGCCCAAATGATTTTCTAAGCGTAGCTTCGATGTGGAACAAGGCCGATAATGTGAAGCACCCAGTGAGGATCGAACTCACTACTCAGTCGTAATTTGTCTAGTAAGACAAGCTTGTTAACCATTACACCACGTCGAAGTGTCCAATACATTTTTTAATGATGGATAAGTTTGATTTTTAAGTAATATTCACGTCCACCATTGAGACTGATTTAGGCGAAATCATCTTTTCTTCCTGCATCCTGTCTCCGTCATGGCTCTCCACAGCTTCCTTTACCTTGTAGCGCTTAATAAATGTTGTCTTTCTGTTATTTCTTCTAAACCTTGTTACGCCATCCGTTTACTCAACGTCACTAGTTAGGTTATGCGTTGTTTTCCTCTGTCTTTCTTGCCTTCAATCTGTCCTGTGAGTATCAGCTTTTCCAAGCCCTCTTTCCTCGTTGTGTGCCGTAGAAATCTCAACTGTTTCTTCCTGATAGAATTATACGTGTTAATCTGTATTCATAATGAATAATAACTTTTACATCTATCAAACAATAATAAGCTTACACACACACGCACACACACACACACACACACACACATATATATATATATATATATATGGCCTGACGATTGCATCTAGCATGAAACAGACTGTCGCCTCTAAGAGTTGACTTCTATGTTCACGTTATATTTACACACGCTCTATCTCTGATATTAAGCACTTTATCCTATAAATATAGCACATCTTAAGACTATATATATATATATATATATATATATATATATATATATATATATTATATATATTGTATTGTTTTATTCAAACATATATTGTTAAATATAAAATACAACGAATCTCAAATGTCCCTTTACTGATAAAATTATACGTATTAATCTGCATTTATAATGAATAACTTTACATCTACCAAACAATAATATTACACACACACACACACACACACACACACACACACACACACACACACACACACACACACACAATATATATATATATATATATATATATATATATATATACATATAGTGTACTGGGACAGTATTATTGAAACATATATTGTTAAACATAACAGACGACGAAGGTCTATTATATTTGATCATGAGCCGTTCTAAGCTTCGTAAAGTTGCTTTTAATTTCGTGAGAAAATAAAACGATGCAAACCACTCTCAACAAAATTACATTTCAAACTAGTCACAACACATTACATTGCATCTAAACATATGTTTCGGTTGTTAATATTTCGTTCTCTCACGTGGTATGACATCATAGAAACCCATCACAAACTTACGACCTGTGTCTGTTATTCCGCGACCGTTATAGTCACATAGTAAACTTCTTTGTAAACATAACAAAATATAATCTTTGAAGATGAATATCTTTGTTTAAATGCTCACATAACCACTCTGATGATGGCTCATGTGAACATAAAGCTTATATCGGGGAACAGCTTAATAAAATATATCCCAATAATATATATATATATATAATTTTTAATAAAATATATCCAAATAATATATAAATGTTGGACAGTTTTTTTCTTTATTTTATCCCGAAATTAATGCAACTATATTAGCACGTAATAAATTTAACAGATTTGATTGGAATTCGAACTTGGCTCTCCGATTCCTCCACCGCGCCTCCATGTAATCTGCAGAGAGCTCAATATAAAGCACAGAGAATAATAATAATAATAATAATAATAATAATAATAATAATAATAAAGTTTTTTCTTGATTTTATATATATATATATATATATATATATATATATATATATATATAAACAGGAGAGAAAGAGTATGAGAGAAATAGAGAGGAGGAGCGAGAAGGGTTGAACTCAATTGATTAAACATTAATCGACGATTTATACTTTAACAAGCTTAAGTTAAAACAGTAGATATATTCATTTCAAATTATTGATCATTAAACACGATACTTTCTCCTTTTTTAACCAATCAGGAACAAGCAATCAGACCGGCTCACGTCGCCCAGCTCATTAATTATTAGTGAGGTTTTTTTTTTTTTTCTCACCAATCATAAACAAGCAGTCAAACATTTAAGATCCCATAACTCATTGATCATTGGTCAATTTATTCCATCAATCATCAACAAGTAAATAGAAGATATTTAGAAATCTTGGATTCTCATTAATTATTGGTCAGGGTTTTTTTTTTCTTCACCAATCATAACCAGGCTTTGGTATGAGTGTATTTATCTTTATTTCTCAGTGTAAGCGCCGGGCTTCAAAGAAATGCAATGTTTTATTTATATAAAATATAATAAAACCATATAAAGTCTTTCCATGAGACTTGGTCTCAACATCTTCCTTAGTTGTTTTTTTTCTTTCAAGTTTTTTTCTTCTTTTTTTTACTTAACCGGATTATATGCTTGTTCTTTCTTTCTTTCTTTCTGAACAAAGTTATATGCGTATATTCTTTCTCTTCTCAGTCGGACGTTGGTTGGTGGTGTATTTGTATTTTTCTCTTTCTCTTTTTCTTTCTTTCTTTTTTCTTTCAACTTCTAACATGTTAATATACATTTCTTTCTTTCTATCTTTCTTTCTTTCTTTCTTTCTTTCTTTTCGTCTGTTTTTCTTAATTATCACGGTCATAACCTTGTTCTTGTTTTCTTTTCTCAATGGGAAATTGATTGTGCTTTTCTTTCTTTTCTTCTTTCTTTCTTTCTTTCTTTCTTTCTTTCTTTCTTTCTTTCTTTCTTTTCTTTCTTTCTTTTCCTGACTTGACATTAATTGGCTGATACCGTGTTCTTTCTTTCTTTCTTTCTTTCTTTCTTTCTTTCTTTCTTTCTTTCTTTCTTTCTGAAGAGAATTATATCTTTATTCTTCCTTTCTTTTTTTCTTTTCTTTCTTTTCCTGACTTGACATTAATTGGCTGATACCGTGTTCTTTCTTTTTTTTTCTTTTTTTATATTTAATTATTTATTTTCCTGATTGTGCATTAGTTGATTGATACAGGGTCAGTTTTTTCTTTCTTTCTTTCTTTCTTTCTTTCTTTCTTTCTTTCTTTCTTTCTTTCTTTCTTTCTGAAGAGAATTATATCTTTATTCTTCCTTTCTTTTTTTCTTTTCTTTCTTTTCCTGACTTGACATTAGTTGGCTGATACCGTGTTCTTTCTTTCTTTCTTTCTTTTATATTTAATTATTTATTTTCCTGATTGTGCATTAGTTGATTGATACAGGGTCAGTTTTTTCTTTCTTTCTTTCTTTCTTTCTTTCTTTCTTTCTGAAGAGAATTATATCTTTATTCTTCCTTTCTTTTTTTCTTTTCTTTCTTTTCCTGACTTGACATTAATTGGCTGATACCGTGTTCTTTCTTTCTTTCTTTCTTTCTTTCTTTCTTTCTTTCTTTCTTTCTTTCTTAAAAGAGTTATACCTTTACACTTTTTTTTCTTTGATCTATCAGCATTGTACTCCATTATATCTATATTCTTTTAATTTTATCATTTATATTTGTTCTTCTTGAATTTCTTCATTATTATTCTTTTTACTAATTTTCTTTCTTTTACTTTTTCATTTCTCCTTTACTTCCCCTTCTATTTCTTTGCCTCTCATCTTTTTCCTTTTTTTTCATTGTTTTTCATTCTCATATTTCTCTTCCTTTTCTCTTTCTCTCTTCTTATTTCCTTTTCCTTCTTTTCCCCATGTCTCATTCTTTATTTTAACTTTATTCAGTTTTGAAGATTTTTCTGTAGACGCTGGCGAACGAGGATGATGTCACAGATCTTTTAATTATTTAATGAGAAGCAAGGGATAACTAATTTGACTTAACCTCCGACCTGTAGTCATTCTTTTTCCGCAAAAAAATGAAATATCATTCTTGTGAAACAAGCGATACAACGAGAGCATGCGCAGTAGTATTTCCCTTTCGAGTAGCATGCGCCGCCATTTTTATTCTTTGTCCAGTTGACTTCCAAATGAAGCAAAGAAAACCTGATTTAAAATACCCTCGCCTTGATGCCAGAACGTTTTGCCAGCACAATTTTCCGTTTGAAAAGGTTGATATTAAAATTTTCTGAGTGGATGGTTAGATATTTATCTTTTGGAAGATAGTTTTCACTAATCCAACCCGACTTTGGATTTCTGCGTCATATTTACCGTCCGACAATTTCGACATACTTTATGTCCAGAAAAGAAAACAAATTATAAGAAAACAAGAAAAATTAAATAAAATATTTAACCGCAGTGCCTTGTAAGTCGTACCTAACGATATATATATATATGTGTGTGTGTGTGTGTGTTTGTGTGTGTGTGTGTGCACTTAGACATCAATTCTTCTTTCATGCACATTTCATTGAATACGACAAGGTGCTTTGTTTTATTTTTTTATACAATTTCTCATGCGATCTAATAATTTTTTCCTTTCAGATAACAAATCATAAAAAAAACTGTCCAAATGTTCTTTTTATCCGAGCGCTTTCGGCTATACATTATTTTTAGCCTTTTTTGCATGTAGATGATGCAATTATATTAGTGTTATCAACAAGTATGTCACGAATAATGTCCGGTAAGTCTCCATGAATATTTAAATGAGATCTAATTGAGCTATGGTCAGAAAGATGTAGAGTGAAATAATGTAGCAACCTGTTTGTGTCCATAAAGAAATGTTTCTTTTCAGATGATAAATCATATAAAACTGCCCGAATGTTCTTTTTATCCGAGCGTTTTCGGCTATACATTTAACCATTTTCAAGGATTAAATATTTTATCTGTTAAATAAGAAATAGTTTGTTGCATGTATGTTTTATAATATGTTTTCATTTTTGAAAACACGGTCAAGATATTTTGTCCATGTTCATAGTTAATATTATTTAATGTTGTTTTTTTTTTTATTAATAAAGCTTCCATTATTTTTGCATCTAGATGATGTTATTATATTAGTGTTGTCAACAAGTATGTTACGAATAATGTCCGATAGGTCTCCATCAATATTTAAATGAGATCTAATTGAGCTATGGTCAGAAACAGTTAAAATATTTAATCCTTGAAAATGGCTAAATGTATAGCCGAAAGCGCTCAGATAAAAAGAACATTCGAACAGTTTTTATATAATTTAAAATCTGAAAAGAAAAATATTATTAGATCGCATGAGATATTGTATAAAAAACTAAATAAAAGCACTTTGTCGTATTCAATGAACCATACATACATACATACATAAATACATACATAGATACACACACATATACACACATATATATATATATATATATATATATATATATATATATATATATATATATATATATATATATATATATATATATATATATATATATATATATATATATATATAGATAGATAGATAGATAGATAGATAGATAGATAATTCAGACAATAGTATTTTAATTACCACTTAACATGGTTTTTTTCTTTTTTTCTTTTTTTGTTTTTTTTTTGTCCCTGTGTGGGTGTGGTTATCCACGGTGGTATTTAAAATAATTATTTTTAATGAAATTGCTTTTGATGAAATTATTTTTGCCGTGAGGCTTTAGGACGATTCATGGGTTATATAAAGCTTGCAGCTCCCGTCTTTCATTTCCGTACAAGTCATAGGAAGATCGCGTGCGCCTGAAACTCGGGTTACAACTAGAACCATCCTTTCAGAAGACTTAACGTTGTTAATAGTTTTTGCTCAGTCTAAGCCACCTAGTCTTCGAGCATTTTATTAAGTAATTTTTCCTTTAGGACTTTTTTTTTCTTTTGAGTATCGTCGTTTTTATTCAAGACTTTATCTGGCTAAAAGCTTTAGGTTTTGGCAAATGGTTCGTTGGTTCTATCAACCAAAGTTTTTTTTTAATATATATATATATATATATATATATATATATATATATATATATATATATATATATATATATAAAGTATAGGATTGGTATAGACGGAATAACATTCCAATAACAAAAAACACTATTCTTAAAAGAGTGCTCAATACAGAGTACAACAAATAGTATTTATTCAAAAATTATAACATATACATGTCATAACATCACTACAAAAATAGTCATTTTCCTTCAACACTGCTGATGTCTTGTCAAGTGATGGCGATGATCCAATCTAAATTATATCCAAAACCGTTTGCGGTTTCTGTCTTTTTTAAAATATATATTTTTTTCTCGTTAGAACAACAACAACTATAAATATATATATATATATATATATATATATATATATATATATATATATATATATATATATGGTAATAAATCCGTTGGTATATAAATAGATAAATAAATATATATATATGAATAGGTATACAAATAAATAGATCTATCCCTATATAAGTTAATTGTGGATTTTATCGTGTAATATATATATATATATATATATATATATATATATATATATATATATTTCGCAGTGATAACATTAGAACATGCAATTGAACTAAAAAAGTACATCTTGTTTCAAAATTTTTTTTTTTTTTAAAATTCATCACTAGTAAAGTAGTAAAAACTGCATCGGTATTTTCTCCTGATGAAACGTTATAAAAAATTTTTCATTTTGAAAAAAATTGTACAATTTTATAGTGGGTAATGCATGTTCTAATGTAACACTGCATAATAAATAAATATTTATTGCTCTACTTTTGTATTGAGCCCTGTTTTAAATTAATGTTTTGCACTCTGAAATCTTACACAGACATTCTTTTACATTTGGATATATATATATATATATATATATATATATATATATATATATATATATATATATTAAAGTAATTGCTTGAAAAACCTCATTTGACTCAACTTTTAGACACCTGAGGGCAAATTGGTAAGAATGAAAAAATTGGAAGTAAAAAAATAAAGAAATAAAAAACATCAAAACAAGGCGAAAAAAGTCATATGTCTTAAGTTTTTTTTCTAAAGGAAAAAAACAAGCCATAAATAAATATATATATATATATATATATATATATATATATATATATATATATATATATATATATATATATATATATATTTTTTTTCTACTTTTTTTCATTTTTAACTTTTGTAAGTAAAGTCTGATGATCCAAAGCCCTGTTAAAGGGGTTGTGGTGAAATAACTTATTACATGGAACCTTAAAATGTGGTCTGTTTTATTCAAACATATATATATATATATATATATATATATATATATATATATATATATATATATATAAAAATTGTATCTGTGTTTTTTTAATCAATGCAAAGCAAAGTATTAACATTAGAACGGCAACAAAATCTGAGTGTTGAATTCTTCAAACCTCTTTTCTCATTATGCAACCTAGAAGTTTCAATTTTCTCTTTCTGATTCTAAATAAAAGTTTCCTTTTTGTTCCGGATTTTCTGAAAACTTCTTCGTTGTTCTTAAATGTTATTCCCAATGTCCTTTTTGTATCCGTCTGTAAAACAATAGCCCCACTGCTTCAGCGTCTTCATCAGGGAAGAAACTGTCTAGTATTTCTTTCCATATAGAGGGACTGATTCTATCAGCAGTTAAGCACTCTTTTCTCTGCATCTAACGTCATTTTTTCTGTTTCTTCATACTTTGTTTAGTTTTAGAAAAAATAATCTTCCGCTATTCGAATAAAGCTTTTTTCTAAGTCACATATTCTGTCGTCTGATAAAACTCTTCCCACGGAGTTACATTTCTGCAGGTGCTTGTTTTTAACATCCGCAGATAGTACCTTATATCTTAGACTGTCCTTCTTTCTGAAGACCAATTATTCTGTTGTCCTGGGTTTGACGATAAACTACATCAGACAGCAGGACCTCCGATCAGAAAATTGAAGGTTTTGAGGAGCATCGAACCACCTCTTAATTGCTGTTGTTCGCAGGTCCACCCAGACCCGGGGTGGTAGCACCTGTTAGGGCCCCAGCTATGAGCAAATAGTGAAAGTATAAAATACATTTTATATTAAAATAACCATCAATACATTTTTATAGCAAAATGGCCAACAATATATATATATATATATATGTTCACAGTAAAATGACGAGCAATACATTTAAAATTTAAATATTAAAATCACCAACAATACATATTTATAGTAAAATCACCAACAATACATTTTTGTAGTAAAATGACCAACAATACAAATTTATAATAAAATGACGACAATACATTTTATTGTAAAATGATCAACAATATATTTTATATTAAAATGACCAACAATACATTTTTATAGTAAAATGACCAACAATACATTTTTATAGTAAAATGACCAACAATACATTTTATAGTAAAATGACCAACAATGCATTTTATAGTAAAATGACCAACAATGCATTTTATAGTAAAATGACCAACAATACATTTTTATAGTAAAATGACCAACAATACATTTTATAGTAAAATAACCAACAATATCTTTTTATAGTAAAATGACCAACAATACATTTTTATAGTAAAATGACCAACAATACAAATTATAGTAAAATGACCAACAATACCTTTTTATAGTAAAATGACCAACAATACCTTTTTATAGTAAAATGATCAACAATACATTTTTATAGTAAAATGACTAACAATACAAATTATAGTAAAATAACCAACAATACAAATTTATAGTAAAATGACCAACAATACCTTTTTATAGTAAAATAACCAACAATACAAATTATAGTAAAATGACCAACAATACCTTTTTATAGTAAAATGACCAACAATACAAATTTATTTAGAGAAAAATGACCAAAAATATATTTTATTTGTAGTCAAAGGTATTCTGTTCAAAATATTTAGATTTCGGCATTAAATAATCCCTAGAGGTTGACATGCCGCTAAATAAAACCAGCCAACTAAACAACCAACATGAAAGAACTCTTTCATGACATTAATCCATATAATATCCTACAATATCTTAAAGAAATCAAATTGTATTCCAAAATAGAACTTCAGAAAAACTACAACATAAAACACACATATCACCGCCTCTAGTAATTATGTCCACACAAATATGTAAAGCTGAGTATCATCTACCATGTATTCACTTGTGAAAGCAGAATAACATACATCATATTTTTATTACTTCAAAGCTCTCAACAAAATTAAATTTCGGCATTTAAATAACTCATAAGGAATTGATGTGCCGTTAAACAAATAAACAAACAATTATTCTGTTTCTTAAGATTGATAGATAGTCCTTTCTTCACACTTTTTTATATCTTTGTTGCTTATGTTCTGCAGTTCGTATTCCGAGTATTCGTTGGAAGAACGATATTTTTTTTTCATATACGTCTCTTCTTCATATGTGAAAAGATTTTCCCGCCTTCATCAAAATCTCGGAGGATTGAAATTACACAGTAAAGAATTAATTTTCCTTGGTTTCTAAATGTTTGAGGGGAAATCAGAGTATTAGACAGTGAGGATTGAACTAACTCTTCGTCAGTGATAGCTGGGCTAGCTTGTTAACCATTACCCCACGACCAGACTTCCTTGTTTTATCCGTTATCCGCACTTAATTTTATCTCTTCTTTGGCCCTGTTACTCTCTTCCCCGATCCGGCAGATCCGCCTCACCCTGTCAAATCGACTTTCTAGCATCGGCCGGAAATGATGTTTATTGCCCCAACACACAAAATGTCTCTGATGCAGGCACTGATAGCCTTGTCTCGGGTTTCCATTTTCGCCCTGTAGACGAGTGACGTTTTCCACAGCCTAAGGATTTTATCGGCTGAACGTTAACAACTGACATATTGAAGTGAGGGCGAAAATGGCGGCGTTGAAGGAAAGGGCTAGCAAATCTCGGCCCAGAGATCTCGTCTGCTCAACAATCTCGCTTCGAAATCTCCCGAGAACACGCAGTTGGGAGTTGTAAATCAGTTTATGACCTATTATCAACACCATTGGATATATACATATGAACATAGATTTACATACTATATAGCATACAGTATATATATATATATATATATATATATATCCAAGTATATGATTGGTGTATACGGAATAAATTCCAATAAGCAACAATTACTATTTTTTCAAGAGTGCTCAATACAGAGTAGAGAAATATAATTATTTATTTAAAAATTATAACATAAATATGTTATAAAATCACTATAAAATTTTGAATGTAGATTTTACAATCTACATCCAACATCATCACTTGATAAGACACCAGAGGTGTTGAAACAAAATGGCTGTTTTTGTAGTGATTTTATAACATATTTATGTTATAATTTTTAAATAAATAATTATATATATATATATATATATATTTTTTTTCCTAGTGAGCCAGACAAACCTACCTAGGTTTCACCTAAACGGATCGTCAGGGAAAGCTTGGCTAACGAGGCAAAGAGAAACACATATTTATAGGTGATATATATAGGGTTTTTTCTTTGGGCTTCAGACCTGCATCTGTGCGATTTTTTTGTCGGCAGAAGTTCATGTTTGTAGCTCTTTCTTTTTTTAAAACCTTTTTTTCCCTCGAGATTGATTTGATTAGCAAATCAAAAATTCGAGGGTTTTTCGAAACGAGTCTAGTTATCTATATATATATATATATATATATATATATATATATATATATATATATATATATATATATATATATTATATATTTAAAATTTAATTAACATCATATATTTTATAATTTATATATGTTGCTCAATATTAAAATATTAAAATAATATTAGAAATAAAAATTAATAATAATATATAAAAGATTACTTAACTATCAATAAAATTAAATATCAATTTTTTTCATTTTTTTCGTTCAAATTTTTTTTAATGTCCGTTCTTTAATATGATTCTGTTTTTAAAATTTAATAATCTTATTTAAATTTAATCTTTTAAATGTTCCACGTTGTCAATTTCATTAATTTATGTGAATATATATATAATTATATATATATATATATATAATATATGTATATATATATATATATATATATATATATATATATATATATATATATATATATATATATATATATAAAGGAGGACGGTGAAGTAATGGAAAAAACTGGATATATTGAGGAATCGATAACCGAGTTCAAATTCAATAAACTTTCCATTACATTCATTTACGAGCTAATACCTGTTGGGAAAGGTATTAATATATTTTTTTTCCCTTCTGGGCCGTTTGGAAACATTGTAGTTTATCTGAATTGGGCCCTTCCGAAAAGTAGTGTGGATCTTCTGGTTTTTAGCACAAATTAAATCACCACCATTCAATCAATAATTGTGCTCGTGTCTTGGCATCGGTTCCCAGGAACTGAGCTTTTGATCCTGTACGTATTTAATACAAATTGTTTAGTCCACTATATATATATATATATATATATATATATATATATATATATATTTTGTTGGATAATTTGTGAGTGTTATAAACCTGGGTTTTTATACTTTAGCGATTTACAGACAATGGTGGGGGAAAAATGTCGCTTATGTCATCGTACTAACGCAAACATCGATGTATGCAGACACATATAATACTTGGTCGTCCATCTTTGGACTCATAAATATATAAACATATGTGGGCAGTTTTGAATTTGATATTAATATGTATGTTTACACTTGTGGTGTTGTATTTTATACATACGTATATATATATATATATATATAAAAATATATGATTAATATATAAATAATTATTTATATATATATATTTATTTATATTTATATACACTTTTCATTCACACACACACACACACACATTCATTTTATATATATATATATATATATATATATATAAAAATGTGTGTCTTGTTAAAGACGACTTTTTATTTAATTATTCTTGTGTTCGTAAGAGCATTCAAAAACCCATAAATGAAAAAGTTCTTGATCCAACCCAACTCATAAATTTCTTACATCGTTCGCCCTTAACCTACATGCCTATCCAGACGGCTTTGAAGCCACTTAAAAACCACAACTTTATTAGAACGCATTTAAAAAAATTTACAAACTTATAAACTGTTTTATAAACAATCAATCATCCATGAATAATAACATTTATAACTGCTCATGGCGTATCAAATGTAAAAATGAAATGACGGTTCCGTATAGGATGCAGGTTCGAAAAATTTTTTAATATTTTTTTGAAAAAAATTTATCGGAAATTTTCATTTTTTGGTAAATGTTATTTAATACTGTTTATTATAAACAGATCATTTAATTAAAAAACTTGTATCTATAAAAAAGAACGTTAAAAATAAAAATCCATGTTTAAAATATATATATATATATATATATATATATATATATATATATATATATATATATATATACAATATGAACTTTATATTCAGTTAAAAAAAATAATAAAATCATCCTTGGTAATGGTAGAAAAAATATAAAAAAATTTTCGAAATGCAGAATATTTTTATAATTTTTTAACAATTTCTGTCCAGAAAAGTAAACAAACGTACGAAGGTCTCTAATTTAAACCTTAAAGAAAATTTTACATATAAGAAATTGTTTTAATGAAATAATAATAATAATAATAATAACATAATATTCCTTTTAACATAACAAAACAAGTTAATATCTTTGCATGTTACTACGTACCCAAAATGTATTGAATAAACTGTGGAACAAAAGCAGTGTCATAATAATAATGAATAATGATAATGATGATGATGATGGTGACGATGATGGTGATGATAGTGGTAGTGATGATGATGATGATGATGATGATGATGATGATGTGGATGATGATGTGAAGATGATGATGATGGTGATGATGATGTTGATGAAGGTGATTATGGTGAGGATGATGATGATGATGATAGTGATGATGGTTATATTGATAATGATGGGGATGATGGTGAAGATGGTGATGATGGTGATGGTGATGATGATGATGTAATGGTGATAATGATGATGATGACGTGATTGTGATGATGAAGATGATGATGATGTAATGGTCATGAGGATGAAGATGGTGATGATGGTGATGATGATGTGATGGTGATGATGATGATGATGATGATGATGTGATGATGATAATGATAATGGTGATGATGATGAAGATGGTGATGATGATGATATGATGGTGATGATGATAGAATAATAGTTATGATGATGAAGATACAATAAATATGTTTTTTCTTCTTTTTTTAGTTTCGCAGCAAAGCACTGTGATTGTCGATAAAGAAATGGTAATAATGTGAAAATAATTTCAATTTATTATACATTTTCATATAACAAATACTTTGCTCTTGAGAAAAAAATTATTTAAAACCAAATATTGGCAGGTCCTGAACGAGCATATTTAATTAATTTGCTTATATATTTATGTCATAAATTTGAAATAGAAGATAAGAGACGTTTATTTCATTCGCGCCTTTTTGTTTTTGACGCATTCTGCTCAATTAAAAAAAAAAATGAAAATTAAATAAATTAAAATCATTCGAGTATGAATTTCTATTGCTAGGGCGAAAGTAAATTATTTATTGCAGACGCGCCATTAAACACATTTGTATTTGTTCTACACCCACAGAGCCGACATCTTGCAGCTATTCTGAGCTAGCCTTAGTTACAGTTTCTAAGAGAGGGCGCATTATCTTGAATGATTAGCTAAGTCTAAAACAAATTTATATGATTAAAGCCTCGGTCACGATGACTGGAGACTTCGGGCTAGCACAACGATCGACAGATCCTAAATAGTTCCATCCCATCCAATTTCCTTTCATTTTTTTTCAACCTAACACTAAGGTCTTTTCGTATCTGATTTTTTTCCGAACAAAAAATTTCTGGTTTTCAATCATGGAAAATAAATAAAATTTATTTGATATACTTTTTAGCAATTATTCATTTAAAAAAAGTCAAGCATCTGATTTAACTCCCCGCACTTTTAACATCTGATTTACTCTTGACACTTTTACCATCTGATTTATTTAAGAAATTTTTATTTTTATATATATTTATATTTATTTTTATATATATCTAAATATACTAAATACAATTTCAGTATCTGTGTATTAAACTATTGTTGAAGAAAGATCTGAAAATAACTCACCACTTATATATCTATATTACTATTCTGAAATGTTAAATAATCTAATCTATTTATTATACACACTTTTTAAATCTAAATTAATGCCCACACTTTTTCATCTAATTTAAACAATTTTTGTGTCTGGTTTTTTATATTCATAAATTTAAATCTGAATTAAATCTCCACTTTTAGCACCTTCATTTGATTTATATGTTAACATTCTATATTTATCTCCAC
>CAHIKZ030002237.1:187500-212500 GCA_903632075.3 Acanthosepion pharaonis | reverse complement strand
CAAAAAGGATAGCATAGCAAATACGTTTGCCCACTAAAAATAATAATTATACTAATACAACTAATGCTGGATAAAAAAAAATCTATGAAAGAAACCCATGTTGAATAGAACAAAAACCAATCTTAAATTACTGATATTTATGTTTCGAATACAAAAATGAAGCTGGCAGATGTGGAAAATTTTTTATTATTACAAATAAAAATAAAATATAAAATAATAATAATAATGAAGATTATAAATGAAATAAAATTTAAATCTTGTTTAAAATAAATAAGTAAATAAAATAAAATTACTCCCAGCATGAAATACGGACATCCCGCCAAGAGATGCGAGATTCAATCTCTACGCCCAAGGACTGTCCGGATGCCAACAAGTGTGTAACTTTTCTCCGCGATAGGATTTGTTATATTACAGAGTGAATTACTACCGTTTATAACATGAACATTATCATAGTTGTAACATAAAACACACATACCAATGCACAAAAATATATAAATAAAATTGTGTGAAATGACCATACAATTTACCATGTTTTTTTTTTTTTATTGTTATTGTGTACGTTTTTTTGTACTGTTTTTCCTCGTGAACACAAGCCTAGTTTTTATGACTACATGGTGTGAATGAATATACCTCCACAACTTCATGGTGACCATCGACTTGCACACGAATAACATACGAAAACCTCCACAAGATAAAGATTCGTAGAAAACCTATGGAAAATCTGCATTTCCTAAAAAGGTAATTCAAACTTTGCACTATCACCGCGGCCTCCATGGCCGAATTGATAATGTCGAGGCCCGTTGGTACAGTTGGTATGACGCTTGCGTTGTATCGAAACGGCCCGGGTTCGATTCTCGGTAGCGAATGCGCACTGCTGATGAGTCCCAAATAGGACGAAACGGCTTTCTGCATTCTGTCGAGGATTCATCTCGACGATGAATTACTATAAATTATTATTCAACCCCACCATTACATGTATGTCCTTGGTTGATCCAGCTTCTAATGCCCTGGGGGAGCGGCTTTGGGCAAGAACAAACGTGGTTCTTGGAGCACAATGCTTTGGGTTTCGTATACTTGGATGAGTATCACCACGGAATTTAGTCAGTAGCGGCGCCATGTCGAGTCTAAGTCTCGTCAGTTTCCTTTTCGTCACCGAGACCAAAAAAAAAAGTTGTATCAAAATGGTTCGGATTCGATTCTCGGAACAGGATGCGCACTGCTTATGCATCCAATATAAGACGAAAGAGCTGTCCAGGGATTTCTACATTCTGTTGAAAATTTGCTAGACTCGATGAATTACTATATTGATTATCGTAATTATTCGAAATTCTATAACTTATATATATATATATATATATATATATATATATATATATATATATATATAATATAATCCTATAATGCATTCCCTAAAAAGGTAATTCAAAATTTGAACTATCACTGCGGTCTCCATGACCGAATTGGTAATGTCGATGTCCGTTGGTACAGGTGGTATGACGCTTGCGTTTTATCGAAACGGCCTCGTTACGTGCAGTCGTGGTAGGTAGATGAGCCGAATCTAAGTTCGACTGCAAGACTCTACAGCAACTGACTGGTCCTCATACGAGTGGCTGTCCTTAGCGAGCGTGTGGTTGTCGTCTTTTGTTGTCGGACGCGTTAAAATGCTTTTTAGGCGAGCCAGTCTAAATTCGACAAAACAAGACTCTACAGCCCGATTAATGGTCCTCATACGAATAAAGCTGTCCTAAAGATTTTGTGGTTGTCGTCGCCGCAGCCGTCGGATTATAGCCGTTTTTATATTTTTAAATATATGAAAAGCCGAGTCTAAGTTCGACTGCAAGACTCTACAGCCCGATTGAATGGTTCTCATACGAGTAGCTGTCCTTATTTTAATATTGTGGTTGTCGTCGCCGCAGCCGTCAACGGATGAAAGCCGTGGTTAGGCGAGCCGAGTATATCTTCGACTGCAATCTATACAGCCCGATTGAATGGTTCTCATACGAGTAGCTGTCCTTTCAGCGTATGGTTGTTATCGTTAAGCCGTCGGATGCATATTGATATAATTATTAAGGCGAGCCGAGTCTAAGTTCGACTGCAAGACTCTACAGCCCGATTGAATGGTCCTCATACGAGTAGCTGTCCTTAGCGAGCGCGTGGTCGTCGCCACCGCAGAACTCTATCAAGACAAGCAAGTGAGCACTGGGCAGCCCCAGGCCAGTTATGTTAGGAATACTCCAAATGAAGTGGAACATTTCTCCCGTGGAGAGCGAGGTCTTCTTTTTTTTTTTTTACAGTTGGATTTAAATAGCAATTTAATTATAGATTGGATCCTAATGGGGAACAGCGCGTGTAATTAGTTCCTTTGTAATCAGTTAATCTTTAATTATCCTTCTTAATTAAAACCAGACGAGCCGAAATATTGATGGGACGGCTGGTTGACGGCTTCACCCTAACATCTCTCGCATTCACTAGGGAGCTACCAGACAAATCGTCTTAAGCTAACCACAATTTGCAACATGGCTGTGATTAAAACCCTTCTACCCACTTGTCTCTCTTAACCCTTTGCAGAGATCTTTTGCCTTTAGGCCCCTAATTTGAGTTTCTGGTGCCGGTTCACCTGAGATATTGGACAGTTGAATAAACCTCTAGGGTAGCAAGCTGACATCAATATATTTTCATTGATTCTTTGAAATTTTTGAAGATATTTCGTCTAACATTTGTAACTGACTTTCTATGTCTATATAACTATTTAATAAACTCCACTTAATACCGGCATAAGATCAGTGAGGCGGTGAATTAAAAAAAGACTGTGCTGCCAATATTCTAAGTGAAAAGAACCTATATATATATATATATATATATATATATATATATATATATATATATATATATTATAATTTTATCATATAGACAAAAACATTTTAAAATACAAAGATTAAACAGGCTTCGGTTTATTTATTTTTTATATTCGACTTGTGAGAACCAAGACCATTTTGGTTCTCACCAGTCGAAGTGCAATTGAATGCACCGAAAAAAGTTGCATCTTTGTTTTAAAAAAAAATTGTTTATATGATAAAATTATAATAAATAATTATCGCTCTACTATCGGTATCGAGCACTCTTTTGAATTAATGCTGTGAACGTTAGAATTTATATATTAAAAATTCTCATTTTATCGAATATATATATATATATATATATATATATATATATATATATATATATATATAAATATATATATAGATCCGACAGTATGAAGAAAAATACAGAAAAAACAAACAAAAATCTGAATATGCAATTATGTAGTATTAATTTTAAAATAAAGTCGACGTCGGACGTTTCGGTCTATTTAAGACCATCTTCATGGACATTTTCATTTAAACATAATTAACATTAGAACTTATAAAAATTTAACACAAAAGACGATGGACATAAGAGCCCAACTAATCCAAACAGATAACTGAAATTTTATACAGATCAGCGTTCCGTTTAAATATGATCACGTAGTCGTCACGTGGGCGATGTTGTGAAAACGTATTCGAAGATGATTTCCAAATATTAAAATATTAAAAAGTCGATTGAAAAATTTTGTATAAACAGTTCAAGAAATCTCTTCCGTTGATGTCGGAATACGTAGTGATCAATAGGTTCTTATATCTTCAACAAGCTTGAAGTCTTTCCCGTTACAAAGCAAATCAAAAAATGATTTCAAAAACGATGGAACTGTTCTAAAAAACAGTTCGATAATAAATCCTTTCCTTACTTGATCAATAGATTCTTATATTCTCGTCCAAGCTTGAAGTCTTCCACGTTATAAAGATTTAAGGAAAAGGTGTAACAACATAATTGTCCAAATTTCTCATATATATATGTGTATATATATATATATATATATATATATATATATATATATATGTGTATGTGTGTGTGTGTGTGTGTGTGTGTGTGTGTGTGTGTGTGTGTGTGTGTGTGTATAAATAAATGAAATTCTTAGAAAGATTCTGTCAAAAAACTTATTGTATATGCTAAAATAAGAATCGGGAAAAAGACACCTCATATTTGTCATATGTATTTTTACAAAGAAAAATTAAAATGAAACTGTGTTCCTTAAAATTGGATTCTCGGTGTCTTTTTACCTAGAAAGATAATTTGTTGTTTTTACTTTTTTTTCTACTTTAACCGGTTTCGCTTAGCCTTTCGGAAAGTGTTTAACTGTTTATATCTCCACGTGTTGACGCTTATGTTTTGAACAAATGGTAAAAATGAAGAAAATCAAGGAGCGTAACTGGCTATAAATGTCGCTTATGGTAAGGAACATTTGGTAGAATTAGGAAAAAAGAGACTGATAATCCAATTGTAAGACTTAATTTTAATATTTATGTTTAAAAATACATATATTATAAATAAATATAAATATTAGGTGCTTTTCCCTCAATTTTTATTTTAGTATATATATATATATATATATATATATATATGTGTGTGTGTGTGTGTGTATATTGGTGTATACAGAATGAATTCCAATAAACAACAATTACTATTCTTAAAGAGTTCTCAATATGTATGTATATATATATATATATATATATATATATATATATTAAATTTTTAATATTTTATTGTTGAAATATATATATATATATATATATATATATATATATATATATATATATATATATATATATATATATTAGAGAGAGAGAGAGATAGATAGATAGATAGATAGATAGATAGATAGATAGATATTAGAACAATAATAAATATTAAAATTAAAATCTTCAGACACACTGGGTTGTATATTAATATTCTTTCGTTTTTATTATAATTTCATTTAGATTCCTCGACTAGTTTCTTTTTTTCCATGGCCATCATCAGGAGAAAAAATAATTTTCTGTTGCTGGTAGCAGTGAACTACAAAAATGAATGTCTTGATGGAGAAAAATGAACTTTTGTCTGTAGTTTTCATTCGTTTTTTTATTATTTTTAATATGAATTTTGGTTAGTCTTTGTGTTGGTTAAGCAGTCACTTTTAAGTCGTTATTTGAGATAAGAGCTGGATGGATTCTTACTACTCTGAATTCTCTTAGTCTATATATATATATATATATATATATATATAATGTTAAGTCAAACATTATCTGCACTTTCACCATAACATATCTCTAGGTTCGCCACAGAGAAAAGTTTCAGCTATGACAGTCCAAAGATCAGTGAAAAAAGACTTGAAATTGTACGTGAAACGTGTGAAGCACCTTGTTACTCCAGGATAGAACGTTAGAGAGGGCGAAGATCATATTGAATAAGTTGGAAAATGAACCTGGAATAATATATATATATATATATATATATATATATATATATATATATATATATGAACTTCATTTCAATCCTCCATGAGCTTCCGATCGTTAGCTATGATTTATGTTGTCCTACATACTGAATGCTATCTATGTCTCAATTTGAGCTTAATATCTTTGAAAGTACAGACACAATTCGGGCATGAAGTAGAGAAAATTCTAAGCAAACACGTTTCGACCTTCAAAAGACTTCATCAGACTAAAATAATGTTCTTACTGCTCGGATTTATATATGTGCAGAGAGGGAGAGAGAGAGAGAGCGAGAGAGAGAAAGGGCGAAAATATGAACAAACACGTCAGTTATAATTATATTTCAAGAGAAAACTCTGAAAATATAGGGACGTTAAAATTTAGATTTTTTTAAAAAATTTCTGGCGTCCGATATGTCTAGACGTATGCCCTGGTTTCTCGACGCTTTTCGTTTTTGGTTTGGTCTCTGTTGATTTTCAGTTTCACATATTGCGAAAACTGCAGCAGATTTGTTATGAAAGATTAAATGTTTTATGCACCTGGACGCAAATTTACTGTCGAAGACTCAGAAATTAGTCCACTTTTTATACATTATAGTTTAGTACCGTTTCAACGAAATTTTCCTGTTGCGTAATTAATTGTTTATTTTTGGGAAGGCATCTTTTGTTATTCGCCTGCGCTTCGGATGTAGGTGTCGAATTTTCTGACATCTGTTAAAACACTTCCCAGATGTTTAAAATTTTGTACTTATTTGCTTCTGTAATCTCCATTTCACAGTTAGTATATTGTTTTTTTTTTCTCTTACAGTCATCCATACATTATGTTTCCTTAAAGGTGCGAGAACTCAATGAGTAAAAGTAATTGATACTATTGAGAAGAACAAAGGAGTATAGACGGGAACTCCTGTCACATGACCACCAATCCCCTAAAGTAAAAACTCAATGTATACAAAATATCTAGGAGTCGTTTTCAAAGCCGTTTGCCTTCAGAAAATATAAGCAATAGAAACTGAGGATTTTGATGTCAAATGGCAATGGCATTCTTGTTCAATGCCATTTCCTTTCAAAGCTTATGCAATCATGACTCTCCGCATCTTCCTTTTACTTATTATCTACGAACTGATATCACTTATTCGGAACGATAATAGATTGCTTTTCCAGCTGTATTTTTCTGAGTTTTGAACTCAGAGTTTTTCTTCAGTTAAACTGGCTACCAACCAAGGCTAAAGAGTCCCGTCTGTTTTACTATTTAACCAATAGCTAGGGGGAGATTAAAGTTATTCATACCTTTCCCAAGAGCATTAGAGCGCAAACGTGGACGCAACAGACTACCCCTGAATTTGAACTTGGTTCACCAGCTTCACTGCCTGCCTCGATAACTGTTGCGCCAACCGCACATGCATGACTATTCAGAGCCTCAAAAGCAGTTTCATAATGATTGTAAAACCTGCGATACTCCCGAGTAAGTCAATGACGATTAGGAGAATTAACAAACTCTCTTTCTGTGCTATCACCTTTGACCCCAATACATTATTCACCCAACATCAATCTACCCAGTCACAACAACTGACAGCGCCACCTATGTCAAACAGTACGAACCATTCATGGCCGCTTACCATGGCGGACAGTTGGGGCGTAGCAGACAGCGTTCGAATAGGATCGGGTTGGCTGGCCCTTTGCTTGTTTTACAGACCAATGTAGAAGCATGGGTCGAAGTCATAGTTGTAGCTGCGATGTATTTAGTCAGGGTTTGGGAGGGATGACGAGAAGGCCCAGGAGCAATGAAAGAGGGGGTTGGGGGCAAACGATGTCTTCGCGATCAACACAAGACCTCATTTGTTGTTAGTAACATTCATTACTATTGATTAAAGCATGTGGAAAATCCGAAGCTCGGACATTCGTAATATCACCACACGGCCACCCAACCATTCCTCGAACCAAACCCCCTGTTTTCCTTTCTCTAATTCTATCACTAACCCTTGTTGAATTTGTATCCCTAACCGATCACAAACCAGCCCACCTTCCCATTTGCGGTTTTGTAAGGTCACGAGTCATTACGGAGAATAGCCAATTTTCAAATTTGGTCTGAAAGAGTGTGTATAACTTGGCGTCTGTCCGTTTGTCGCTATGTTTGAATGACCAATCAAGAGGAAGAGTGGTGGCGTCGACAGTCAATGTCGCTACTAGTATGTATCGGTTAGTTAGTTGCAACTATTCTCTGGCTAAGGTTACTGTTGGCCGGAAGTAATCTTTTACGTCTATGGCGTTGTTGGTTGATTAAAAATATTGGGCGTGGAAAATGACAGAAGAAGAAGAAGAAGAAGAAGAAGAAGAAGAAGAAGAAGAAGAAGAAACACAACGGACCGAAGAAAAGAAGTGTTAGAAAAAGGATAAAGAAAAAGTGAGCAAAAGATTATGATGATGAAGAAGAAGAAGAAGAAGAAGAAGAAGAAGAAGAAGAAGAAGAAGAAATGAAGGGAAAGAAAGAGAAAATGAAAAGAATGAAGAAGAGGTAACACAAGAGAAAGAAAAAAGAAGTGTTAGAACAAGGAAGAAGAAAAAGTGAGCAAAGGATTATTATTATTATGATGATAATGATGGAGAAGAAGAAGAAGAAGTAGAAGAAGAAGAAGAAGTAGAAGAAGAAGAAGAAGACATGAAGGAAAAGAAAGAGAAATTGAAAAGAATGAAGAAGAGGTAACACAAGAGAAAGAAAAAAGAAGTGTTAGAACAAGGAAGAAGAAAAAGTGAGCAAAAGATTATGATGATGAAGAAGAAGAAGAAATGAAGGGAAAGAAAGAGAAATTGAAAAGAATGAAGAAAAGAAGAAGCAATACAAGAGAAAGAAGAAGTGTTAGAATAAGGAAGAAGAAAAAGAATAAATAATAGTGGGAAGAAGAAAAAAGAGAAGAAAAATGAAAGGGGAAAGAAAAAGAGAAAGGATGAACGAAAAAGGGGTGAAAAGAACGAGAAGGAGAATAAAAAAAGGAAGAAAAAGGATAAATGGAAAGAAGCGAAAAAGAAAAGAAAACTCAAGAGAAAGAAGAGCACAAGATGTGTGAGAATGAAGAAGAAGAAGAAGAAGAAGAAGAAGAAGGTTAAATCCGAAAGAAGTGAAAAAAGAAGAAGCACATAAAAGTGTGAGACAGGCAGAAACAAAAAAGAACGCAAAGAAAGTAATAATGATAAGAAGAAGAATGGAAAAAACGAAAAGGAGGAAGAAAAGAAAAGAAGGAAAAAAGGATCACACGAGAAAGAAGAAGAAAAAGAAGTATGAGAATTAAGAAGAAAAACGCGATGGAAATGAAGCGAGTAAAAAGAAAAAGAAAACTGAAAAGAGACATATATAAAGAAGAAGAAGAAGAAGAAGAAGAAGAAGAAGAAGAAGAAGAAGAAGAATGAAAAGGTATTGGAAACATGAAAGAAAAGAAGGAAAGAAAAAGGAATGAGAAATAGGAAAACAAGAAGAAAAAAGGCAAAGAAAGAACTGAGGAGGAGAAGAAGAAGAAGAAGAAGAAGAAGAAGAAGAAGAAGAAGAAGAAGAAGAAGAAGAAGAAGAAGTGACGTGAGGGAGGATAATAAGATCTTTAATAAAAAAAGTAAAGAAAAAATTAAAAGAAAGAGGAAAGGAAAAAAGAAATGAAAAAGAGGAAAAAATAAATAATAAGAGAAAAAATGGATGGGAGACAAGAAACAAAAGAATGAAAGAAAATGAAGATTGAAGAAATAATAAAAGTCAGGAAAAAGGAGAAAAAGAAGGAACAGAGAAGAAGAAGAAGAAGAAGAAGAAGAAGAAGAAGAATGAATGAATGAAAAAAGAATAGATATAAATCAGAGTAAGAAGAATGAGAAAAAGGAATAAAAATAAGAAGAACAATCAGAAAGAAAAAGAATTATGAACGAGAGAAATTCGAAGATGACCCATTAATGGTATTGCTTTACTATTAATGGGTCATCTTTGAATTTCAACATTTTTTTTTAAATAAGAGACTTAAAGGAAACTACCAATAATAATAATAGTAATAAAGAGTAAGAATAATAAGGAAAAAAAAATTTTGCTGTTAACGACTAGCAGTAGATATATAGTAGTCGTAGTCTGAAATCGTTTCCTCACAGTCACCGGTGTTATGTGTTCGAGTTTGGTTAAACAAAAGTGAATTCAAACGCTGATTTTCAAGGCTGGAAGAAATCCACCACTTGGAACATTGCCATATTCTACTATAATCCTGGTCATTTTGCCAAATTTAATAAATATCTCGCATCATAAATAGGTTTCTTTAGGAAGAGCGGAAAAGAAATATCTGTTAAACTTTTTGGGACTATCTTCTGGTATCGAATGTCATCTGATCGAAACTTTTAAAGGAAATTGCCGAAATTGTATGTAATGTTCCAAGTACTCTCGACCAGCGTTAGTCATTTCTGGGGAAACTAGTTAGAAGTCGAGAGATAGTAAGTGGGGGGGCTTTCCTCGCTGTTCACGTGTTAAGATGACCTCACGATTCGAAGAATCGTAAGGTCATTTTTTATGGGCCAAAAAAAACAATTCCACTATCATTGAAGATGAAGCCACGTTCACTTTAAACATAGGAGCGTTAACGACATAACCGCTTCATTGGTTATCTCTCGACTTCCTGCCTCCTTCCCTTGAAAATGATCAGTGATGGGTGAAAGTAATCAGACCATTACACACAGTTTTAGCAAGTTCCTTTACAAGTTGCCATCCGATATTTGACTTGTCTTCTTTCCGGCTTCCAGCCTTTTAGTCGCAAGCCGCCCCTCCGAAACAAAAACAAAAAAGAGAGAATGTCTTGTTCCAGAGGTTCGTCTCCACGCCAAGCAACAATGCGCTGAACTGAGGCACGATGGAGTAATGGATAGCGGCTCGGACTGAGGAATCGGAGAGCCGAGTTCGAATTCCAGTCGAATCCATTAGATTCACTTACGTGCTAATACCCTTGGAAAAGGCATGAATCCTCTTCTTCTCCCCCCAGCTATGGGTAAATAGCAGGATAGACCGGGTTTTATAGTCTTGGATGGCAACTGAGCGTGTATGACGCATGGCACATAACTGACTGAATGGATAGAGGCTCGGATTGAGGAATCGGAGAGCAGAGTTCGAATTCCAGTAAAATCTATTACATTCACTTACGTGCTAATAAACTTGGTAAAGGTATGAATGCTCTTCTCCTACAGCTATGGCCGTGTTCTGTAGACTTAGATAGCAACTAGTCTACCGCAGAAAGAAATATCAACGTACTGTGGGGGAAAAAAATCTGCCTCGTCAGTCATGTAGCGAAACATACACAATCACCTAAGCGTTTATCACGCATGGCACATAACTGACTGAATGGAGGAATCGGAGAGCCGAGTTCGAATTCCAGTCGAATCCATTACATTCACTTAAGTGCTAATACCATTGGGAAAGGTATGAATCCTTTTCTTGTCCCCCAGGTATGGGTAAATAGCAGAAGAGACCGGGTTCTGTAGTCTAGAATGGCAACTGGTCTACCGCAGAAATACCAGCTTACTGCGTGAAAAAATCTGCCTTGTCAGTCATATATCGAAAGATGCATGATCACCTATGCGTGTATCACGCATGGCACGTAATGACTGAATGGATGGCGGCTCGGACTGAGGAATCGGTGAGCCGAGTTTGAATTCCAGTCGAATCCATTAGATTCACTTGGAAAAGGTATGAAACTTTTCTTCACCCACCAGCTATGGGTAAATAGTAGAACAGACCGGGTTCTGTAGCCTTGAATAGCAACTGGTCTACCGCAGAAAGAAATAGCAACCTACTGCGGGAAAAAATCAGCCTCGTCAGTCAGATATCGAAAGATACATGATCGCCTAAGCGTGTATCACGTATGGCACATATCTGACTTTCCAATCGAATCAATTACATTCACTTACGTGCTAGTACTCTTGGGAAATGTATCAATCCTTTTCTTGTCCCCCAGGTATGGGTAAATAGCAGAACTGACCTGGTTCTGTAGCCTTGAATGGCAACTGGTCTAGCGCAGAAAGAAATGGCAACCTACTGCGGGAAAAATCTGCCTCGTCAGTCATGTATCGAAAGATATGTGATCGCCTACGCGTGTATCACGCATGGCATATAACTGACTGACTGAAAGGTGATGGGGGTGTCTTTGATTCCTGAGGTGACCCAAAAGGAGGTATCTAGAGGGTTGAACAGAGCCTTGTCTTCTCTTGAAGACTTATCTTTCAGCAGATGTAATCTTAACAATACAAGATACACAGATTATGCTCTTATTATGGCCAACCCTGAAAGGAAACTACAGGACCTCGGAGGGAGTGGAAAGGAAACTACAGGACCTCGGAGGGAGTGATAAAAATCCTTGCTTTTTAAAATAAACTTTTAGGTATCAACTTAAATCAACGTAAAGCATAGTCGTCAAAAAACAAAAAAAAATTTATGCGAGTTAATCAGATATCAACTGAAAGCAAATAACAAAGTTCAAATATCTGGGAAGCGTTTTAACAACGATTAGGAAATGTGACACCGAGATCCGAAGTACTCATCGGACTAGCAAAGGAAGCATTCCACATGCTAAGGAAGGTGCCGAGAAACGGGAAAATTTTGTTAGAAACAAAGAAAAGATGGTATCTATCATCTTATATGGCAGTAAATTTTGGACCATTTCCATCACTACGTGGAAAATACTAGAAGTAGCTTAAATGTGGTTCAAGGATACTGAAAATTCCTTGAACGCAGCGAGTAAGTCACGAAGAAATCTTAACCCTTTCAGCGCTGCGTTCCTGAACAATTTTAACCATTCTTTCTGAGCTCCTGAGTCAAACTTCGCAAATAATTGGTATGTAATGTTCCACGTTAGATATAAAAATACTTACAAGTCATTTTCTTTTCTACCACTGTTCAACCGGTGGTTGGACATTACGTCGTTTTTCTCTACCACCGGTAAAGCGGTGGTCAGGGCTCAAAAATCGTAGTTGCACCTGAACATGGAACAAAAATAATCAATCTCTCTGGGTAGTGAGTTTCTGGGAAGCTTCAAGGGGCTCGAATTAAATCTAGACCTTCATAGAATGAAATTCCGTGACCTCTCCCCCCCCTACTGATTCATATTTAACCCTGAACAATTTTAACCCTTCTTCTGCCTGAACTCCTGAGTCAAAATTCGCAAATAATTGGTATGTAATGTTTCACGGTAGATATAAAAAAAGTTACAAGTGTTTAACCTCCGCTCAACCGGTGACTGGGCATTAAGTCATTTTTCTCTACCACTGTTCAACCGGTGGCTGGGCATTACGTCATTTTTCTCTACCACTGTTCAACCGGTGGCTGGGCATTACGTCATTTTTCTATACCACTGTTCAACCGGTGGCTGGGCATTATACGTCATTTTTTCTACCACTGTTCAACCGGTGGCTGGGCATTAAGTCATTTTTTCTAATACCACCGTTCAACCGGTGGCTGGGCATTCAGTCATTTTTATCTACCACCGTTCAACCGGTGGCTGGGCATTCAGTCATTTTTCTCTACCACTGTTCAACCGGTGGCTGAGCATTAAGTCATTTTTTTCTACCACCGTTCAACCGGTGGCTGGTCATTACGTCATTTTTCTATACCACTTTTCAACCAGTGGCTGGGCATTAAGTCATTTTTCTCTACCACTGTTCAACCGGTGGCTGGGCATTACGTCATTTTTCTATACCACTGTTCAACCGGTGGCTGGGCATTACGTCATTTTTCTTTACCACTTTTCAACCAGTGGCTGGGCATTAAGTCATTTTTCTCTACCACTGTTCAACCGGTGGCTGGGCATTACGTCATTTTTCTATACCACTGTTCAACCGGTGGCTGGGCATTACGTCATTTTTCTATACCACTGTTCAACCGGTGGCTGGGCATTACGTCATTTTTCTCTACCACTGTTCAACCGGTGGCTGGGCATTAAGTCATTTTTCTCTACCCCCGTTCAACCGGTGGCTGGGCATTCAGTCATTTTTATCTACCACCGTTCAACCGGTGGCTGGGCATTCAGTCATTTTTCTCTACCACTGTTCAACCGGTGGCTGAGCATTAAGTCATTTTTCTCTACCACCGTTCAACCGGTGGCTGGTCATTACGTCATTTTTCTATACCACTTTTCAACCAGTGGCTGGGCATTAAGTCATTTTTCTATACCACCGTTCAACCGATGGCTGGGCATTACGTCATTTTTCTCTACCACCGTTCAACCGCTGACTGGGCATTAAGTCATTTTTCTCTACCACCGTTCAACCGCTGACTGGGCATTAAGTCATTTTTCTCTACCACCGTTCAACCGGTGGCTGGGCATTACGTCATTTTTCTATACCGCTGTTCAACCGGTGGCTGGGCATTACGTCATTTTTCTCTACCACTGTTCAACCGGTGGCTGGGCATTAAGTCATTTTTCTCTACCCCCGTTCAACCGGTGGCTGGGCATTCAGTCATTTTTATCTACCACCGTTCAACCGGTGGCTGGGCATTCAGTCATTTTTCTCTACCACTGTTCAACCGGTGGCTGAGCATTAAGTCATTTTTCTCTACCACCGTTCAACCGGTGGCTGGTCATTACGTCATTTTTCTATACCACTTTTCAACCAGTGGCTGGGCATTAAGTCATTTTTCTCTACCACCATTCAACCAGTGGCTGAGCATTAAGTCATTTTTCTCCACCACCGTTCAACCGGTGGCTGGGCATTCAGTCATTTTTCTCTACCACCGTTCAACCGGTGGCTGGGCATTCAGTCATTTTTCTCTACCACCGTTTAACCGGTGGCTGGGCAGTCAGTCATTTTTTCTCTACTGCCCATTACTATGGTAACAGAGTCCCGGTAGATTTTGATCAAACCTCATATAAATTTACATAGATTATTTTTATGGGGGAGTTTTTCTTTTTGCACTTATGGTAGGATCCAAAATCTGCAAATAAAAAAAGCAAAGAAAAGTAAAAGATTCATTCTTCTGGAATTCTCTGCTGAAGGGGAAATCTCACCTCCCCTGTTAAGAATCCCTGCCATAGCGAAACCAATGAAAATGAGTTATAGTTTTAAATTTTAATCCACATATATTCTCTGTCATATAGGAAGACTGACGTCACCTAGCAGTTCATATTCTCTTTGTTTTGCTTCGATAAAAGCTGCTTCACAGGCCACGGTCACTGATGGAATGTATTGTTGTGAGACGACCACACTCTACACACTTTCCTTCCAAGTCCTGGTGAGACGACCACACTCTACACACTTTCCTTCCAAGCACTTCTATAAACAACAGAAGTGAGTGGGAACGTTATAACTTAGTGGTTCATGGTCGATCATAATTTTAAATTTTACTCGACATACATTCACTGTCATATAGGAAGTCATAACAATTCAATTTTCATTGTTTCTAACGAAGTGTACCCGTTTATTTATAATTTTATGCGATTTTTGGAGGTAGCATTTTCTATCACAGTTTACCTTACGTCGAATTTCCAATCTCTGTTAAAATAGTTCCCAGCGAAAAGTTGTTTGTTTTCCTTCGTTGCCCGAAAAGTCGGACGAGAGATTAAACTGATTTGTCTCTTGAGTGGTATCCGGTTAGATGACAGTGACTACTTGAAAAAAGCTTTGAAGAAAGAGTAGTATAATCCTTTGTAGTCTCTCACGAAAAGTTGAAAGAAAATGTCCTGAGGTAGTTGTGGCTTTTAGTTGGAGTAAAGTGCACATGGATACACATATCACTAGGTTTATCCTTATCCAAAAAAACGCATAGTGGGAAATGAAGAGAAAAAACTGAAAAAAAAAAATTTTTTAATGCATATAATAAAAGAAGTAATGGATAGTGGCCCAGATTGGGAAATCAGAACTGAGTTCGAATTCTAGTAGTGCAAATATCCAAGCGGAAGGTGTGAATCTACCTATAAAAAAATAGCAAGGCGCACTGGGTCCTATAGCCTTGGGTGACAATCGCTTTAAGGAACGAATCATATAATCCATTGGCTTAGCTATCGAAGTTGAAAATTTCTCCATATATATATATATATATATATATATATATATATATATATATATATATATATATGCAATTAAATTAAAAGTATTAATTCCATTTCATGAAATGGAACAAAATTGTATTTTTTCCAAGCATTAGTTCCATTTCATGAATGGAAATAATGCACTTAATTTAATTGCAAAATTAAATCACTGTTTTTAGCTTCTATTTTTTGAAACATGGTTGAACTGTGTAAAAAAAAACATATTTTAAATCAATTAATTTATAATATTAATGCTCTGTAAATTTACATTGAGCACTATTTTGTAAAATAAAAATATCTATAAGAACACCGGATTTTATATCTTACTGTTCTTTCTTTTATATATATATATATATATATATATATATATATATATATATATATATTTTTATATTTTGTTCATTCAATTTATATTACAATGAATATTCATACAAAAAGTAGATTAGAAAATTAATGATAATATATTTAAAGTTGCATTAATAAAATCAAATCCATGAATATTATGATCCTTCTTTTAATAACTACAAGTTGTATAAGGTCTTTTTTATTTATTTAAGTTTTCAATCATGTATATTCAGTCATCCTCATCTGATGCAACCTTTGATTTTACTAAAAACAAAATAATTTCCATGTTTGAGGATGACTGAATGTACAGTAGAAAGTACCTTATACAGCTTGTAGTTATTAAAAACAAGGATCGTAACATTCATCGAGTGATTTGTACGTTAATGCAACTTTAAAATTTTGTTTGCGAAAGGATTTCGCCATTTTATATAATTAACTTTACTAATCTACTTTTTGTATGAATGATTCATTGTAATGTAAATTGAACTGCACCACATATTTGATTTAAACACACACACACACACACACACATATATATATATATATTTCGACGTAAGAGGATCAAGCAAGTCAGTTCCTAGAAACCGACAACCATACCACCCACACATACTTGATTATAATGGTGAAGGCTTTGTGCAGACCCAACCACCCTTTTTAAAGAGCCGTATACGGAGACCTGGTGCACTACGTGCCACGAGGTCCCCAAACGACCCTGCGAAGGATTTGAATTCAGAGTTGTCCTTCTCCTAGACCAGTTGGCATCCCAGTCTGTCCTGCTATTTTACCCATAGCTGGAGGGAGAAGAAGAGAATTCATACCTTCCCAAAGTGTATTAGCCCGTAAGTTAATGTAATGGATTCGACTGAAATTCGAACTCAGCTCTTCGATTCCTCAATTCGCTATCCATTACACCACTGCAAAAAGTCTCGCACCATATGGGGTTAACTAATTAGTAATGTTTTAAATGTCTGCTGTGTTTTGATAGTTTCCGTTGAGTGGCCACCAATGTCAAGAGATCTCAAACCTGGGATTTTTTTTTTATATAATCAAGTTTTTGTATCAATTGTTAATCAGACCCACCCAAGAAGAAATATTGAGGAACTAAAGAAATAATAAAATATGAATTCAGTAAAATGACAGGAAAGTCTCCGGCGTGTTAATGTATCCGGCAGGCATAAAAATAATTTTTTTTTTTTTGAAAATAAAGGAAGCCATTTTGAACAGAACATATAACAAAGGACTAGGAAATATTTCCCAATTATTGTTAATTTATATATATATATATATATATATATATATATATATATATATATAGGTAACTATACTCGTTTCTGAAAAACCCTTGAATTTTTGATTTGCCAATAATCAAATCAATCTCGAGGCTTTGGTCACGTGGTATAATTTTGACCATCACCTATAAATATGCGTTTCTCTTTTGCCTCTTTAGCCAGCTTTCCCTGACGATTCCTTAAATTGAAACCTGGGTAGGTTTGTCTGGCTCACTATGTTTATATATATATATATATATATATATATATATATATATGAAGATATATAGTCTTAAGATGTGCTATATTTATGGGATAAAGTATCAATATCAGAGATAAAAGCGTGTGTAAATATATAAAGTGAACATAAAATCATGCTATATGCAATCAAACGACAGATTGCATTTCGAAGCAGACGATTGCCTATTGTTGATTTAATGTTCACTTTTTCTATATATATATATATATATATATATATATATATATATATATATATATATTATGATTCTGATGTATATGCCAGTAATGCTATTAGAGAAACTATTCAAGTGAAGGCCAGAGAGCACATCGTCTGGATTAATATTCTGACAAAAAAATATATATATATTGAATAAATAATGCTGTAATAATAACTGATCGTATGAGAAAACACTGATATATATATATCACTATATATCACTCTCTCCCTCTCTCACTCCTCCCTCCCTCACTCACTCACTCACTCACTCACTCACTCACACTCTCTCTCTCACTCCCTCATTTTCTCTCTCTCTCGCTCACTCAATCTCATACCCACACACACACACACTCCCTACACTCTCTCTCTATATTCTATCATATATCATTCACTCACAAAACACTCAAATCCTCCTCTCTCCCTCCATACTCCTTACCCCTCCCTCTTATCTTATTCACCCACAAACTCACTCACTCTCCCTCCCTCCTTCACTCTCTCCCTCCCACTCACTTGCTCCCTTTCACTCACTCACTCTCATTCGTTCACTCTCTCTCACTCACACTCACTCATTCACTCTCCCTCACTCACTCCCCATACTCACTCAATCTCACTCTCACTGCTCATACTCACTACCTCACTCTCACTCCCTCACTCTCTCCCTCGCACACACTCACTCACTCTGTCGATCACCTTTTCTTTGACTCATTCACTCATCCTCTCTTAAAGGGATCCTACTTCTCTGCTTATCAAATTACCTCCTTTATTTCCATGAAAAAATGAAGCAAAAGCGAGTAAGGTTTCGAGTGAGAGAAGCAGAGGAGGAGAGTGAGGTTTCAAGAGAGAGAAGAGGAGGAGGAGGAGGAGAGTGAGGTTTCGAGAGAGAGAGAGAGAGAGAGAGGCCTTTGTCTACCAAAGTAGGTGTACGCCTGGCAATAAAGCTGACATCTCAACAGGTGGTTATACTTAAGCTCTTTCCCAAACATCGTATGGATTCACCCGCAAACAAACACATTCTCATACAACTGAAACACTAGCAAACATTCATATTTTTTACAGTAAGTTTCGCCCTGTACAAGGCCCGGAATCCACTCGATGTAGAGTGTTACGGTAAGGAGCAATTTATACGGAAAGGAGATTGAAGATAACGGTTAACTCTAGAGTTGAACAGGTTAAGATTGTAGTGATCGGGGAAACATCCACTTGGGAGTCGGTTCGACAGAGCACTGATTTGCAGGATGATGCTGTTCGACGGCTATCCTCCTCTGCGTCACCTGCTATCCTTTTCCGCCTCACATGCTATCCTTTTCCGCCTCATCTGCTATCCTCTTCCGTCTCACATTCTATCCTCTTCCGCCTCACCTGCTATCCTCCTCCGCCTCACCTGCTATCCTTTTCCGCCTCACATGCTATCCTCTTCCGCCTCACCTGCTATCCTCTTTCGCCTCACCTGCTATCCTCTTCCGCCTCACCCGCTGTATTCTTCCGCCTCACCAGCTATCCTCTTCCGCCTCACCTGCTATCCTCTTTCGCCTCACCTGCTATCCTCTTCCGCCGCGCCTATGAGGCGAACTGCACCGTTTGCGAACCACTGCTATCATCCATCTAACCACAATTTTGATTTACTAAATGTCAATCTAATCAAAATAGAAAAGAATTTACTAAGAAGTATATGTATTGAGAGTGTGCTGATCTCCGAATACTCGAAAAATAAACCCCAGAACAGGGCCTTAAGTAATATCACCAATCATCTTAAAAGCAATAGAAGCAATATACTGTATACGAGCTACTCGGAATTCAAAAGTTTAAAATCTAATAGACATCAACGACTAGATATAAAGCAAAAAGAGAGTGAATAAAAACATTCTGATCTTTGGTCGTCAGATCTGATAAGGTAATTTAATTTCTTGACCTTCTTATCCTATAAAAAAGTCCTAGCAAAATTTTCTTACACAGTTTTGTCTTTCGTCCTACCTAGAAAGCCCCCAACCTAACACTCGTCGGTGAAAAGTATTGTTAAAAAGCTTTTCCACTTTGTACCCAGTATCTTCATTTTTTTTTTCTAAATTCTGAAGTTCGGGCTGAGAACTTTTCAGTTCCTCATCTGTGGAAACAAAAGAATAGCTTGTAGTATTTATATGAATAAACTGTAATACTTTGATACATTGATATATGACTTTTAAGAATATTACTAGAACAGCGGTAAGAATGTATAGCTCCAAACTCGAAAAGATTGCTGGTGCATAAATTCAATATTGACTTTTAAACTAACAATGAAACCGACTACAGTCACTTGTTAGAAATATACAGTCGTTTTAAATAAACTTGTAAACATCATTGATAGTCGAATATTCGCTTCGAACCACAAAATGCTACCTCTTCAACCACCAAGCAGGTTAACGAGAGATTTACAGCCATTAATGTTTTATTTCGTATACCGACACCCTTTTATTTCTTTTAATTCATCGTCAGCCATTTATTTCTTCATTCTTTATGCGGACGTCTTATAAATAAAAAAAAATTGTAAGATCAACCTAAATTATCGCTTCTGGAATCTCTGTTATTAGTGCCACCATTTTAGAAGTCACCTTCTTGGCCCCCCGATGCCATTGTTCAATAAAAAAAAAAGACAGAAAAGAAAGGCCAAAATGATTACCAAGTAACACACACGTTTCCGTCGATGTCTTAATTTTTCAGGCACTCATTATGCTAAACTCTCGTCTTGTCTCGCCACAATTCTCGTTTGTCACCCGTTTAATCCGACCACTCAATCGTCGGTCGACCCGTTGACAGTCGTTTGTCTCTCCAATGTCTTCCCTTGCATTTTTCTTGTTGTTGTTGGTTGCTTTTCTTCTTCTTTTGCTTTTTTCTTTGTTTACTGGAAGATTCATTAGAGTACACCTTCTGCCTGACATTAGATGCTGAGCGTTTATATCATGCTCGAAACATCGGAATAAAATACGTTAAAGTAAAAAAAATGGCTGCCAACGAACGAGTGAAGTAGAAAGAGAGAAGAGAGAAAGCGAAAATGAAATCAGACAAATAAAGTAGAAGAGAGAGAGAGAGAGAGAGAGAGATAGAAAAAGAAAGACATACGTAAGAAAGGGAAAATGAGAAAAGACACAATACAGAAAAATGAGAAAGAAGAAAAGAGTCAGTGAGAAGGAAAGAAAATGACTAGAAAAATGACTAAAAAACAACAGGAAAAGAAAGACAATAACAAGAAGAAAGAAAGAAAGAAAGAAAGAAAGAAAGAAAGAAAGAAAGAAAGAAAGAAAGAAAAAAAAACAAGTTTATAATCTGAGGAAATGTATGAATAAATAAAGACGTAAAAAATACAAATAAACAAGAAATTAATAAAGGAAAGTAAATGAAAGAAGGTGGAAATAAAAGAAAGAGAAGAATATATATAAAGTGAATGAAAGAAAGAAAATAACGAGAGGAATAAATAAAAGAATCAAGGAATAAAAATGACAAAGAGAAAAAGATTGAGAGGAATAAACGAATGATATTGAATGAAAAATAAGAAAAAAAAGAACGAGAGAAAATGAAAGAAAAATAGTATAGTGAATGAAAGAAATATAATAATGAGATGAATAAATGAAAATGAACGAATCAATAATGAAAAATAGTAAAGGCATGGAAGAAGATGTTTGAGAGGAATAATGAAAGAGAATGAATGAAAATTATCAAAGAAAATCAAAGCAAAGTAATGGGAGGAATAAATGTAAGATACAATGAAGGAAGGAAAGAAAGAAAATAATAAAGTCAAGAATAAAAGAATGATGGAATAATAGAATGAAGAAGAAAATATGATATAGAGAATGAAAGAAAGAGAACAAAGAGAGGAATAAATCAAAGATAATGATTGAAAGAAAGAGAAAGAATGGAGAAAAAAATGAAAGAAAATTAGAGAATAAAGATAAGAAAAATGAATAATGGAAAAATAAATGAAACGGAATGAAGGAATGAAAATAATAAAAAGAAAAAATGGAAAAATAAATGAAAGAGAATGAAAGAATGAAGAGAATAAAAATGAATAATGGAAAAATAAATGAAAGAGAATGAAAGAATGAAGAGAATAAAAAGGAATAATCGAAAAATAAATGAAAGAGAATGAACGAATTAAAATAATAAAAATGAATAATGGAAAAATAAATGAAAGAGAATGAAAGAATGAAAATAATAAAAAGGACTAATCGAAAAATAAATGAAAGACAATGAACGAATTAAAATAATAAAAATGAATAATGGAAAAATAAATGAAAGAGAATGAAAGAATGAAAATAATAAAAAGGAATAATGGAAAAATAAATGAAAGAGAATGAAAGAATGAAAATAATAAAAAGGAATAATGGAAAAATAAATGAAAGAGAATGAAAGAATGAAGAAATAAATGAGTATCGACAATAATGAAAGGTTTAAATAAAAGAATGAACGAATGAAAGAAAATAAAAAAAAATCATTCGATCTAAAGAAAATTAATAAAAAAAAAATCGACTGTTTTCTGCCATCAGGCTTAAACACTGTACGTTGTTTTATACCAAGCCTCAATACAAAGTCCTTCTTTCATTCAGAAGAAAGCGAGCGTACCCAACCTCTTTCTGCCGTCAGTCTAAGCCCCACTCTTCATATTAAAACTAAGCTTTCGCTATCGGCCGAGTCACATCGCTGACCCTGCCATCATTTTACCTTTTATTTTTTGTTTGTTTGTAGCTCTTATTGACCACCGCCTCCTCCGTCCACCCCCACCAGTGACTGATTTATGGCTGAAAAGTACGTGTCTCTTTTTTGATGGTAACCATCCATCTTCTTCTCAAGAGAATGGACAGAAATGTCTCAATCTGCAAGGCTTTCTTTCCAGCAGGGTTTTTGCCAGCCTTTTCCATTTTTCATCATTTTCTTGTTTAGGTTCTTTTATCAATCAGTCTGGTTCTTTTTTTTGTTTTTTTTTCTTTCTTTCCTTCTTTATTTCTTTATAATGCATTTCTTTCTTTTTTCTTCATATTGCTTTCTCTCTTTCTTTTTATTACATTTTGTTCTTTTTTCTTTATATTGCTTTTTTCTTTTTATTACATTTTGTTCTTATTTCTTCATATTACTTCCTTTCTTTTTATTAGATTTCGTTCTTTTTTCTTCATATTTCTTTCTTTCTTTCTTTTTATTAGATTTCGTTCTTTTTTCTTCATATTTTTTCTTTCTTTCTTTTTCTTAGATTTCGTTCTTTTTTCTTCATTTTCTTTCTTTCTTTCTTTTTATTAGATTTCGTTTTTTTTCTTCATATTTTCTTTCTTTTTTTTTTCTTAGATTTTGTTCTTTTTTCTTCATTTTCTTTCTTTTTTTTTCTTTTTTTTTATTTTTTCGTTCTTTTTTCTTCATATTTCTTTCTTTCTTTCTTTTTATTAGATTTCGTTCTTTTTTCTTCATATTTCTTTCTTTCTTTCTTTTTATTAGATTTCGTTCTTTTTTCTTCATATTTCTTTCTTTCTTTCTTTTTATTAGATTTCGTTCTTTTTTCTTCATATTTCTTTCTTTTATTACATTTCGTTCTTTTTCTTCATAATTTTTCTTTCATTTTTCTTTTTATTAATTTTTTCTTTTTTTTCTTCATATTTCTATCTTTCTTTTCTTTTATTATTTTCGTTCTTTTTTCTTCATATTTCTTTCTTTTATTACATTTCGTTCTTTTTCTTCATATTTCTTTCTTTTTATTACATTTTGTTCTTTTTTCTTCATATTTCTTTCTTTCTTTTTATTACATTTCATTGTCTGTTTCTTCACACAGTTTTCTTTCTTTTTGTTGCATTTCGTTCTCTTTTCTTCGCATAATTTTCTTTCTTTTTATTACATTTCATACTTTTTTCTTCAATTTCTTCTTTTTTTATTCCTTCTTTTTTCTTTTTTTATTTCATTTCGTTCTTTTTACTTCAGAGAGATTCTTCTTCATATAGCTTTTTTCTCTCCATTCTTTTATTTACAGGGCTAGGGCTCTTTCTTTCTGTTTATATCATCCTTTTTCATTCTTTTTCATATTACCATCTTTCTTTCTTTCTTTCTTTCTTTCTTTCTTTCTAGTATTTGTTTTCTTTTCGTTATCATCTACCATTTTTTTCTTTGATTTTTTTTTAGATTTATTTAGAAATTAGTCACTTTTTTCTTCTCGTGATTCATTCATTCATTCGTTTTCCTTCATCCCTTTTATATTCTTCCTTTTTCATTTTCATTCATTATTTAGTCCTTTTTTTGTATTTCGTTTTTCTTCTTGGCATTTTTCCTTTTCCTTTCATCGTCACAAATCATCGTCTCTTTGTCAATAAGACTATTTTTTCTCTTTTTTTCAATTCGATTTTCGACTCAAATAAAAATGGTAACATATATTTATATACGATGAATCAAAATAATTCTCACATATATATATATATATATATATATATATATATATATATATATATATATATAATGAGAATAAAAGGAAAATATATCTTAGCGGACGCTAGTTGGTCCTCTGATGGACTTTATTGAAGCAAATGCCCATCAGAGAATAAATCGTTTGTCCGAGTTTTCCATTTGTCTTCATTTATATTGTCTTCTTACAGATTTTAGTTATATCTGTAATTTTACCCAAACACATACAGCGTCCTGAGTATGACGATAAACTACGTCCAACAACAAGGCTTCAGATAATTTTTTCGGAAAAATAATGTTTTTTAGCTATACGTTTTTGAAACAATATTTTCATAGGTATAATTTTTTTAAATAATAATTTTGCCAAATATATATTTTTTAAAAAATAATAATGTTAAAGCTATGTGTTTTTGAAACAATAATGTTGCCAGCTATGTTTTTTTAAACAATAATTTTACAATATATATTTAATAGTACTGTATATTTAATATATGATTTTTTATATATGTGTATATATGTATGTATTATATATATATATATATATATATATATATATATATATATATATATATATATATATATATATGTGTGTGTGTATGTGTGTATATATATATATAAATATATATATATATATATATATATATATATATTTTAATTTGTCATTTGACAATTAAAGTGGTTGATATAAAACCCAACCAACCAACCAAACACATACACGCACGAGCACACACACACACACACACATATACATACAGAAAGTTCTGACTCAGGAAGCGGAAAGAAAAGAAACAAACTTGATCTATGTCTGGGAGAATTTCTAAGGAGTACTGCATTTTGAGCTTGTTCCACACAGTCGCGCCATCAACGATAAACTTGTATCGTCATAAAGATCAATATATATTTAAACGAAAGACGGAATATCCTGCTTTGGTCAACTTTCTCAGGTTTTTATTTCATATTTGACAATGCGAAGCCAAACACTGTCAAGTCGACCAAGGAGAAGTTGGGCGTGGTTGAGATTGGTCCACATCCACCATTCAGTGCCGATGCTGTTCAGAGTGACTATGGCCTATTTCGCTCAATGGCACACATCCTTTATATACCAAAAATTCAACACTTTTTGATGAAGTCAAAATAAAATTGTTTACAGATTTTGATTCAAAGACAGCGGACTCGT
>CAHIKZ030002237.1:165000-180000 GCA_903632075.3 Acanthosepion pharaonis | reverse complement strand
TCCTGGGCGGGACCCGGAAAAAAATGTGTACACACCTGAAATCAAAGGAAATAATAATAATAATAATAATAATAATAATAACTGCCGGAAATTGGTATGAACACCACCCAGACCCGGTTACGGAGACAGGACCTATTACAATTTTATGGGACTTTACAATACACACAGAGAGAACAATCAAAGCTAATTGCCCTGACACCGTGATTAGATGCCGTAAAGACAAAATGTGTCTCCTTATTGATATGGCAGTCCCTGCAGACTGCAGTGTATCTTTGATGATCTTCAAAAAGCTGTCAAAATACAAGGACCTTGAAATCGAAATCTCAAAAATGTGGCGCATGAGGACATTAACAATTTCATTTGTAGTTGGAGTCCTTGGATTAATTGGGAAAATTCGAATAGACTCATTGAAGGGATTCCTGGAAGCCTATGCGTTAAAGAAATACAAAAAAATGTACTCACAATTACAGTCCACACATTATGAAGAGCTTTGTCTATGTAAAATACTGCTCTGTGGAAAATGTCATGATGCCATTTCTGAGCTTAGATCTCTGGTTGGGACCCGGAAAGAAATGTGTATACACTGGAAACCAAAGGAAATAAAACAATAATAATAATAGTGTTGTTCAGTGCATATATTGGCCAATATGCCTCACATGCCACCACCCTCGCAAAAACAATTGGTGGGAACTACAAGTCACTACAAACTGTACAAAATGATGAGGTTATGGTCCTTTGGAATTTCAGTATTCAGACTGATATGGAAACCCAGGCAAATCGATGAGACACAAATGTGAAAAATCCTCCAAAGTTGGAGCGAATATATCAAAGATCTTTTTCGTTACGGTTTATAAAAATTTCTTAAAAGGCAGAATTAACCATCTTTACAAAAATACGAAAAGCCCGGCGTAGGCTAGGTTTACACTTGAGCCGAAAGGCAAACGTAGGCCATCTTTAATTGAGCCGAAAAATTCATTAGTAGGCTATTTAAAGAGAGCCAAAAAATTTTTCGTAGGCCAGGTTTAAAATATTGAGCCAAAAAATTGACGTAGGCCAGGTTTACATTTTAAAGCCGAATAGGCAAAACTTATTTTAAAGGTTTGTATATTTATAAAATAAAGACAGACATAGGCCAGGTTTACACTTGAGCCGAAAGGCAGACGTAGGCCAGGTTTAAAATATTTATCCGAAAGGCAGACGTAACAAATTGTACTTAATTTTTGAAAACGCAGACTTCGGCAAGTTTACACTTTAGCCGAAATTTTATTCCAAATTAAAATTACACTTGAGCATCCTAAGGCAGAATATAGGCAAGGTTTGTATTTGTCTGCCGAAAGACAGACGTAGGCCAGCTTTACACTTGAGCCGAAAGGCAAACGTAGGCCATATTTACACTTGAGCCGAAAGGCAAACATATATTCGTTTACAGTAAAGTTAAAAACGCAGACATAGGTCCCGTTTAAAGTTTAGTTAAAATGGTAATCCTTGGTAACTCTACCGCAATTTAAGCGTACTACAAGATTGGTAACTAGGCCCCAACATTTTACTGTTGAATTAGCTAGGTGTAACCGTAAATTCTATTCTATTGTAACAGTTTCTTTTATTGCACTTCTCACCGATGTATCGTGTACTGAATTCTTGCTCCCCTGCTATCTACAATCTTCAAACATTTAAATGCAACGACACTCGCTTTCTTCTGTTTTCCTGAATTCCGTTCTTTTATTGTCCTTTCTCCTCACAAAATCTTCACATTCTCTTTCGAACTCAGTAACCCGTTTCGTCTTAGTGGCATTGTCGCCTTCCTTGGTGTGAAATGATTAAAAACAATTCATTATTCGATTTTGCTTCATCTTAAATATTTATCCATAATTTTCTTCTTTTTTTTAAATTGTCTGAAAGCGCTCAGAATATATTTAAAAAAAATCCTGTTCAAATTCTTCCCAGAAACAAAAAATAAAAATAAAAATGTCCCAAACATTGTATAATTGAATACTGTTCTATCGCCACACTAAAGTCTTCTTATTCGCTTCCACTCTTGAAATGATTTTAAATAAAGGTTCAGTTTACATTTGATTCTAAAAGTATCCACGGGGAAGTAGTTTGTTTTATTTATTTATTTATTTTTTTAAGCATTTCACCCCAAGCAAGGCAGGAGTGCTACTAGCACGCAAAGGGGTTACAGAGAGTGAGAGTAAGAGTAAAGAGGGTTGTTTGAGGAAAGGGTATAGAGAAGGACGGGGGATCAGGATTAAGTCATCTGAAAATGTCGATTGGCATTACATTTGAATATTTGGAGATTATAATTATCAGGGAAGCAAGTAAGCGGAAGGGAGTTCCACTGTCGGGAAGTGCGAGACAAGAAGCTGTTGGAGTAGAAGAGGCGGTTACATTTAACTGTTTTGAAAGGGTGGGACGAAGATGCCAATAGTAGCACGCTTAAATTAATGCAATTGGGGTCCCAGTGAAAATAGCTCGTCAGAGCAGTTGACATGAAAATGTAGAAAAGACAGAGGGAAGCCACATCATGTCTGTGAGAAAGTGACTGTAGACGAGATGCCAGAAAGGAGTTACTATCTTATTTTGTAAGCATTTCACCCCAAGCAAGGTGAAGGTGCCACTAGCACGCAAGGGGTTACAGAGAGAGAGAGAGAGAGAGAGAGAGAGAGAGAGAGAGAGAGCAAAAGTAAAGAGCGTTGTTTGAGGAAAGGATATGGAGAAGGACGTGGATCAGGATCAAGGCATCAGAAAATGTCGATTGACATTACATTTGAATATTTAAAGATTGTAGCTATCAGGGAAGCAAGTAAGATGAAGGGAGTTCCACTGTTGGGAAGTGCGAGATAGTTGGGCATCTGATCCCCAAATGCTCGAACAAATGCTTTTGGAGTAGAAGAGGCGGTTAGATTTAACTGTCCTGACAGTGAAAGGGTGGGACCGAGATGCCAACCTAGTGGCACCTTTAAATTCATGCAGTTGGGGTACCAGTGAAAATAGCTCGTCAGAGCAGTTACTATGAAAATATTTGTAGAAAAGACAGAGGGAAGCACGTCTGTGAGAAAGTGACTGTAGACGAGATGCCAGATCAGGACCTATCACATTATTTGCAGGGAAAGCAGTCGACACGTTCTAAGCCTCACCAACAGGGAAAATATTAAAGATGGCAGGAGCTTGACGACAGTGGGGGGTTAGTATTTAACTCGACAACAGGGAAGTTATAGAGGTTGTTGTTGTTGTTGTCCGTTAGTCTCCGAGCCTACGAGTAATGCTTAGTAAAAATTAAAAATAGTAACAGATGAGACCTTTAACAAACTAGAACCAAGTCCCGGAGATGAGGAAAAAATGTATTGTTTTTGTGTAAGTCTGGATGGGTTCCTTGAAATTCTAACAGACAACTCACTCCAAGCTAGGAAACTATCGATTCAATTCTCGTCTGAGAGTCGTTTATTGCTGTGTTATGGCGTCAGTGACTGTCGCTCGTGGCTATGGCGATCGACTGTATGCGCATGCACGGAGTAACGAGGCGGGAAAACTTGATTAGTGTAAGAAAACATGTTAATTTCCCCCCTGTCACTAACGTTTCCACATGAGTGCCATTAACGGAACTGGGTGCGTAGGAGAGGAAGGGCTTTTTTTTTTTTGCTTTATTTTTTTGTTTTTTATTTATTTTTTTATTTCATTTTTTTATTTATTTTTTTATTTCATTTTTTATTTTTTTTGTTGTTGTTGTTCACAAGTAATGAAATTTTATACGCATCTTATGACCGATAAAATATAAGGACAATTATTTTTAAGAGAAAGAATAAATAATAAATTACAAAAATAAATATAATAAAGAAAATCTAGATGGGTGCCTCGCCGTGGAACAGTGGCTAGCACTGTTGTCTTGCAGATCGTTGTTCCTATAGTGGGTTCGATCCTCACTGGGTACTGTAGGACTCTTCGACGTGGTGTAATGGTTAACAAACTTGTCTCGCTAGATCAATTACGCCTGAACAATGCTGATTTTCTAAGCTACGCTTTGATGTATCATAAAGCCGAAAGTGTTACGACTGAGTAATGAGTTCGATCCTCATCGGGTGCCACATACTTTCCGCTTTGTGCTACATCTAAGCTACTCTTAGTAAATCAGCATCATTGGGTACTGCAAAAACGTAGCCTTGTGCCAGTCAAAGTTTATTAACTGCCATAGATAGCTTACTAGAGAGTAATGGATTCCAATCTAGCAGTTGCCTCATATTCGTGACCTTATGCCAGACATGCTAAACTCTTGAAAATATTATCAAATCGAAAATAGCCTGAGAATTAATCTAGTTGATGCGTTCAGTTCTCAACACTTTTATCCTTGTGCCATACTAAAGTTAAGATTATAAAATATTTAGTTAACGTCGCTATGAAATACTGGTTATAAAACCATTATTGTACTAATTAATTAATTATTAATCTTTACAACGTTCTTCGTGATTTTAGTCTTGTGTCATACTAAGTCAAATTTAATATTTAAGAGACGTTGATGTGAAGCAATAGTTAAAGACATTCTCTTACAGACTACTGCTGAAATAAATGAGTTCGATACTTTTTACCCATGCCATTATGGTTTGGCACAAGATAACATTACAATGGTCTGTAAAAATTAGTCATAGTTCCACACTGAGGTGCCTTTTATTTCTACGCAGTTCATTTGAGGTATTTCGAAAAGAAATTCTTTCTGTCTTGGGAGATTAAAAGAAGAACGAGGAAGACGAGTTACAGGATAAAAGAATGAAAGAGGAAGAAGAAGAAGAAGAAAGAGGCGGAGGAGGACGAGGACAAGAAGAAGAAGAAGAAGAAGAAGAAAGAGGCGGAGGAGGAAGAGGACAAGAAGAAGAAGAATTATTATTATTATCGAAGGAAACGGGGGGAAAGAGATAGGACGAAAAAGAAAGGGAAGAAAAAAGTTACAGAGAGAAGATGAGGAAAAAGGAAATAAATACAAAAGAAAATACAGAAAGGGAGAAAAAATAGAAGAGGAAAGAAAAATTAAAGAGAGAAGAAGAAGAAAAAGAAAAAAGAAAACGAAAGAAATTAAAGCGAGGTGGGAGAAGGAAAAAAACGGATTATAAGGCAGAAGGACGAAGAAATAAAACAAAATAAAAAGATAAAACAAGAGAAGAAAGAAAGAATAAAATGAAGAAAAGGAAGGAAAGGGAAATAAAGGGGGAAATGTGATGGAAAGGACGAAACGGAAAAAGAAAATAAAGAGAATGTGAGACAAAAGAGAAAGACATAAAATAAACCGAGAAAGGAAAAGAAAGAAGAGAAAAACACAATAAAGAGAGAAGGTAAAGAAAAGAAGGGAATAAAAAAAGAAAATAAAGAGAGAGGGTAAAGAGAAGGGAGAGGAGAGGATGAAATCAATCAGAAAACAACTTCTGCGCAAAAATATCTAAGAATTAAATAAAAAAGGAAGAAAAAAAAAAAGGATAAAGAAGAATTTCAAGAAAGAAAGCAGTTTGACAAAAGGTAACAAAGATATCCAATTGGAAAAAAATGAAGTAAAATATTCATTGTTTTCTAACCAAAGGAGAAATGGAAAAAAAATGAATGAACAGAGTAAAGAAATTGAAACGTTCAAAAACGAAGAAATATCTTAGAAAAAAATGGGAGAATAAAAGACGAATTAAAATAAAGCCAAACAAATAAAAATGCAAAATCAGTAAATTGAACGAACACACAAACAAAATTAATAAAGGGATAAAGCGGTTTAATTTTTCAGCCATTCTGTTCCGTCAAAAATGGCACACGCTACATTAAGCAGACGATTCGTCAGCCATTCTACTTTGCGCATGCGTGCGTGTGTGGTGTTTGCATCCACGCCCAATCGTCGGGCAAATGGTTCGTCAAATCAAGGTTCTTTTTTTTCTTTTTCTCTTTCATTATATTCTTGCTATCGTGTTGACTGATTTTATTCTCAGATGAGATGTCATTGGTTGATCCAAACTGGGGTTTAGCGTCCAGTTGAAATGAAATAGTTTATATGTGACAGTGGCAGTAAAGTGCTGTTAGAAAGATAGATGCATAAAGTTACATAGATAGATAGATAGATAGATGCACAAAGTTGCTTAGCTGGATAGATAGATAGATAGATAGATAGATAGATAGATAGATAGATAGATAGATGCACAAAGTTGCTTAGCTGGATAGATAGATAGATAGATAGATAGATAGATAGATAGATAGATAGATAGATAGATAGATAGATAGATGCTACAATAACTGGCTAGATAGATAGATAGATAGATAGATAGATAGATAGATAGATAGATAGATAGATAGATAGATGCTACACTAACTGGCTAGATAGATAGATAGATAGATAGATAGATAGATAGATAGATACATAGATACATAGATAGATAGATACATAGATAGATAGATGCAATGGGGTAAGAACCTCCCAAGTCCTGATTAATACAAATAGTGAAATAACAAACAAAAATCAAAACACTAGAAACGTAAAAAATACATTTTTATAGAATAAATACCAGCAATATATTCATACAAAAAATTACCAATACATTTTTATAGAAAATGATCCACTATACATTTTATACTAGAAATACTAACAATACATTTTCATTGTAAAATGACCAACAATACATTTTATAGTAAATTTACCGAAATACATTTTTATAGCAAAATACATTGTGAAAAAAGCAAAAAAAAAATTGATAACTATTAATCTCATTTTTATAAGAAGAAATACATTTTTACTCCTCCTTTGATTTTGTAAGATTTTTTGGTAAAAAAAATGCAGCTAAGTAATTAAATCATGGAGTAATGTCATTCTCTTGAATTAATTAGGAAGTTGCAATTTTAATATTTAGATTTTGGCATTATATGCCGTATACACTTTGGTATGCAGCTAAACAAAAACAACCAAATCAAACCAAACCTAAATAAAATGTGAAAAACGATTACAAATACAAGAATCTTTAAAAATAAAAGGCAAACAAATCAGCATCCATAACACTTCTTTGAAATTTAGTAACAAACATACTATATATACTTAATAAACAATACAAAATAAACACGATGACAATACAAACTGACATTTGAAAAAAGATTAGACGGAGTAAGAACCAAAAAAAAAAACACTTTTTAATAATGGCTTATGCGGCCAGTTGATAAAATATAAGTTAACGCGAAAACCAGAAAAATGGTCCAAAATATAAAAAAAATAAACCCTAAAACGTAATAAACCCTAAAACGTATATATACACACACAAAAATTTCACACTTGTTTTAATAAAACTGATATATATACACACATACACACACACACACACACACACACACACACACACACACACACACACATATATATATATATATATATATATATATTATTATTATTATTATTATTGTAAGATATTATAACTAAACATTTTGAAATCGCTGCACAATAGCTTGCGAGTTTCGGCAAAATATTCCCTTTCTTTTGAAATTTTCTTAAAAATGATTTAATCACCATTACTTAACACCATTTGAATAGGCAGGTATATATATATATATATATATATATATATATATATATATATATATATATATATATATATATATAATATTATAGAATCCAGGATTAGAATCTCAATGTCTAGGACAGAGTAAGAATATAATATAAAAGGCTCAAACACTAATATTCCATGGTTATAGTTTATTACATTGAATTGTAATCACGATCAATTCATCAGACCTACAAATTCAAATTTTGAATTTGTAGGTCTGATGAATTCGATATATATATAGGGACGGTTCTCATGTGCTGTTGTCGGGCTGTCGGTTTCCTGGGAACTGATCTGCTTGACCCTCATACGTCGAATTCGACAGGAGAGTCAATATATATATATATATATATATATATATATATATATATATATATATATATATATATATATATATATATATATATATATATATTTATTCTATCTATTTATATATATATACAATATATTTATTCTTCTTTAAAGTAAATACAGCTAAAAAAAGTTAGTCATTATGTATTTAAGAAAATCGAAATCTTGCACCATATTTCTTGTACTTTTCTTCTGAGTGAAAATTCGGTAAATTTCTGCTGGAATTTCCTCGTTGTCTGAGAAAGGTTATACGTAATTTGCATAATTCGGTCATTACACAACCGACTCAAAATATCTATCGTTTTCAGTTACATTAATCATATATATATATATATATATATATATATATATATATATATATATATATATATATATATATATATATATATAAAATCTTAGTCGAAGTGTTTCCTCTTCTGAATGATCTTCTTGTAATCTTGTTCTTGTAACCGCATTCACCCGGGGTGGGTTGAGCCAGCTCAATATTGGTTTCATGGGAATTTGGAATTCACAAGCGGTCCTCAACCCATGTATATAGCACATGAGATTTGATTATAGTGGTGAAGGTTTCGTGCAGGACCATCCACACTTTTTGAAGGGCCGATTACAGAGACTTGGTGCACTATGTGCTACAAGGTCCCCAAACGACCCTCCGCAGGTTTTGAATTCAGAGTTGTCTTTCTCCTAGACCAGTTGCCATCCAAGGCTATAGAACCCAGTCTGTCTTGCTATTTACCCATAGCTGGAGTATTTACCCATAGCTGGAGCTTCTGAAGGATATTATCAAGGCAAAGCAAGAACTTTATTTTGTAACAAGTATTTATATACAGGAGCAACTATGGTTTTTCAATATTTTTGTGTTTACGTATAAATATTCATCAGGTTAGCTGATAAGTTGGCCAAGCTATGGAGGACATGAAGAGGCATAATTAAATGCCTAATAAACGGAAGTTCGTGTGCAATATTTTTGAGAGCTGTTTTTGAAAAAAAAAATTAAAAACATAATTTTCTCACTTTCGTTTATTAGACATTGAATTGTGTCACGCCTTGTCCTCCATAGCTTGCCAGACTTTTCAGCTAACCTGATTAATGTTTATGTGTTCCTAAATATAAAAATTGAAAAACCAATAACATTTATGCTTTTGTATTTAAATACTTGTAACAAAATAAAATAATTGCACTTGCCTTGATAAAATCCCTCAGAGGACGAAAAAACCTCAGTTAAGATAAGTTTTTTTTTCTTTCTTTAATATTTAACATATATATATATATATATATATATATATATATATATATATATATATATATATATATATATATATATATATATATATATATATATATATTTTCCCGTCCAGTTATGGGTAAAAAAAAGCAGGAAAGACTCAGTTCTATAGCCTTGGATGGCAACTGGTCTAGGAGAAGGACAACTCTGAATTCAAAACTTGCGGAGGGTCGTTTGGGGACCTTGTGGCACGTAGTACACCAGGTCTCTGTATTCGGCCCTTCAAAAAGTGTGGATGGTTCTGCCCAAAGCCTTCACCACTATAAACAAATCAGGCTGGAACTTTCATTTCTCGAAATTTCACAAAATTATATGTTCGACATTCCAACCACTTGAAGAAAATTTATTTATACAACGGCCGAAACGTTGTAATAAATATGGCAACAAAGATGAGGACAATAGTCCGAATAATGTAAATAGTGTACATAATACCTCATCTCAGAAATATAGACAGATACTGAAAGGCCGAAACGTTGTAATAAATATGGCGACAAAGATGAGGAGAATAGTCCGAATAATGTAAATAATGTATTATATATGTGGTGGTAACAGATGTAAACAAAAATTATTTTTGCCAAAATTTTCTAAAAAAAGTAAGTTCAAGAATAATTTGTGAATAAGTCATGCAGATTTCATTAAAATTCGACTTTTATTTGATTTTTACAAGAATTTCCAAATCAATATAACCAAACATTTATAAGCGTATTTATTTATTTATTCATTTATTTATTTATCCATATATTTATTTGTTATAGGCTAGGGATTATGTTTTACAAAGAGTAAGAAAGAAACACTTAGAATGAAATAACGAGATTTTTTTTTTAAAGATGGACGCCCGTCCATAGATTTGGAGGTACAGTAAAAGGATAAAATTGGTAAGAGTAGAAGTTGTGGAGAGCTATGATCACTCACGTTTTGAAGAAACTAGAAGAAGTAAATAAGATATAGCAATGGCATTTTTTTCTATCTGTTTTTTACTGCAAAAAGACGCTTAATTTTCCTAATCTTTGGTCCACCCGCTGAGTAAGAAAAACAAGATTTTTAACTAAAATTTCGAAAGTGCTAGAATGGATTAAAAAATTTAAAGAAATAATAAAAAATACTTTAGTCATTTCTCTTAATAATGACATAAACATTTTGACGATAAAATTTTGTTTTTATCAAGTTTAGGGACTTTTTTCATCATGGTAGGCTCTTCTTTAGCGAACTTTTGGAGGTACCTAATTTAATAACTGCATTTAATTTTCTCCTAAGTGTCCATAAATTGATTTAATTTAGTATGAAAGGATAGGTTAATAAAAACTTATAGTAGCATGATAGCGGCTTTATAAGAAAAATCCAAATAAAGTAAATAGAAAGAGGAAAAAAATCATAGGCTGCTTTCTATGAGTTTTGTTCGAACGTAGATGCAGACCTACTTTTCCTAGCGTACGACTTATAATACAGTTAAAGCCGATTTATCTTGCTTGAAACGCATGTATCTAAACGCCATGACCGGCTAAACTTGGCCAAACAAAGATCAGGCCGCCATGACCTCTGCTTGGTAATTCGTGATTTTTTTAATGGGGATTCCATTCAAATTGAACGTCCTCTCTATTTACAGACAGGAATTCATCTGTGGTTGAATGATCGATTTATTTATTTGTTTCTTAATGATATTTTTAAAAAGCATGCGTGGATTGATCGACGTCGTGGCTCTACAAGTTGGGGAAGATTGATCACAATCAAGATTTCGTGATTTTGCCAAATGGGGATTCGGGGGACATTCAAATTGAACGTCCTCTCCTGACAGACGGGTGGCCGTACAAGGGAAAAAATCTGAATTCATCTGTGGTTGAATGACAGGCGAACGCCGAACATTTATAAGCGTATTTATTTATTTATTTATTTGTTATAGATGAAGAAGAGGCATGATATTTTTAAAAAACTGTTTTTAAGAAATGATAGTGAATGCTGACAGTTACATTGACTTGAATAAAAGAAAAGATTTTTTTTTAAAGATGGACGCTCCTGCATGGATTTAGTGGTAAATCTCCTCACAAAAAAAAAATTAGTAAAAAACAAAGTTGGGAGAGCTAACTGATCAATATCACGCTTTGAAATAATGAAATCTAGAAGTAAATAAGATATAAAGAATGGCGTAATTTTTATATTAATGCTGGACAATTATCAGATTGTATGCTAAAAACATTCGCCGAAGTGAACTTTTTTCTTATATGGCAGTAAATGCTGGACAATCTCCTCACTGATGAAGAAGAGACTTGAAGCAACAGAAACAAAGAAAAGAGAGCTGAACTGTTATGTAATATCAGTCCTCCTACATGGCAGTGAATGCTGGAAATCTCATCACAGATGAAGAAGAGACTTGAAGCAACAGAAACAAAGAAAAGAGAGCTGAACTGTTATGTAAGTCCATCATGTCCTCCTATATGGCAGATGAAGAATGCAGAAACAAAATCTCCTCTGACAGATGAAATATCAGAGATATGGCAGTGAATGCAAATCTCCTCACAGATTAAGAAACTTGGAAAGAAAAAAGAAACGAGAGCTGAACTGTTATGTAATATCAGTCCTCCTATATGGCAGTGAATGCTGGACAATCTCCTCACAGATTAAGAAGAGACTTGAAGCAACAGAAACAAAAGAAAAGAGAGCTGAACTGTTATGTAATATCAGTCCTCCTATATGGCAGTGAATGCTGGACAATCTCCTTCACAGATGAAGAAGACTTGAAGCAACAGAAACAAAGAAAAGAGAGCTGAACTGTTATGTAATATCAGTCCTCCTATATGGCAGTGAATGCTGGACAATCTCCTCACAGATGAAGAAGAGACTTGAAGCAACAGAAAGAAAGAAAAGAGAGCTGAACTATTATGTAATATCAGTCCTCCTATATGACAGTGAATGCTGGACAATCTCCTCACAGATGAAGAAGAGACTTGAAGCAATAGAAACAAAGAAAAGAGAGCTGAACTGTTATGTAATATCAGTCCTCCTATATGGCAGTGAATGCTGGACAATCTCCTCACAGATGAAGAAGAGACTTGAAGCAACAGAAACAAAGAAAAGAGAGCTGAACTGTTATGTAATATCAGTCCTCCTATATGGCAGTGAATGCTGGACAATCTCCTCACAGATGAAGAAGAGACTTGAAGCAACAGAAAGAAAGAAAAGAGAGCTGAACTGTTATGTAATATCAGTCCTCCTATATGGCAGTGAATGCTGGACAATCTCCTCACAGATGAAGAAGAGACTTGAAGCAACAGAAACAAAAGAAAAGAGAGCTGAACTGTTATGTAATATCAGTCCTCCTATATGGTAGTGAATGCTGGACAATCTCCTCACAGATGAAGAAGAGACTTGAAGCAACAGAAACAAAGAAAAGAGAGCTGAATGCTGGACAATTATGTAATATCAGTCCTTCTATATGGTACAAAGAAAAGAATGCTGGACAATCTCCTCACAGATGAAGAAGAGACTTGAAGAAGAGACTTGAAAACAAAAAAAAAGAGAGCTGAACTGATTAATATCAGTCCTCCTATATGGCAGTGAATGCTGGAGATGAAGAAGAGACTAAGCAACAGAAACAAAGAAAAGAGAGCTGAACTGTTATGTAATATCAGTCCTCCTAAAACAACGTCGGAAATTTTGGAGTAAATGAAGAAACAAAATGAAAAAGAAAAGATGAACTTATGTAATATCAGGAATGCTGACAATTCCTCACAGATGAAGAAGAGAAATTTCTAAAAAAAGGTACTGTTATGTAATATCAGTCCTCCTATAGACGGAATGCTGGAAAATCTGATACTCAAAAAAACGATTCAAATCAAAGGGAAAATAACGAACTGTTATGTAACCCTACTATATGGCAGATGAATGCTGGAGCAAATGAATGGCGCTTAGGAAAAAAAGATGAACTGTTAAAATACAGTATTCATTAAGATCTGGACAATCTCCTCACAGATGAAAGAAACAAAGAGACAACAAATTGTGGAAAAAAAGCCATGAAATCGCTTACAGTCTTGAAAAGAAAAGAGATACTGGTAATATCAGGACACAATGCATAGATGAAAAAAGTGAAGCAACAGAAAGATGAAATTGAGAGCTGAACTGTTATGAATATCAGTTACAAAAATGATGGACAATATTTCATTAAGAGCTTGAAGCAACAGAAACAAAGGATAGGAAATTGTGGAGAGCCGAAGAAAACTTGAAGCAGCATCGCCTTCTATCGAAGTATGCTGAAGATATGGACACGAACATAGAAGAAACGTCGAATTTTGGAGTAAATTTGTGTAAAAATGAAAACTTGGATGGTTAAAATTTCTAGGGTACGTAGGGTTTAGCTCGGAAAATCTGATACTCACAGAAACGATTCAAAAAAAAAAACTCAAAACCTAATGGCGCTAAAGAGCAACAAAAAGAAGTATTCATTAAGATCTACGAAAGACAGGAATTGTGAAGAGCCATGATCGTCCTAAAGTCCTTGAAGGGACAAATGCATATGGAAAAGAAGAACGGAATTACAAAAAGCCAATATTTATTAAGAGCTAAAGGATAGGAAATTGGATGATCGCCTACGTCCTGAAACACACGGTTTAGGAGAAATAACAAAAATGGATGGTGGAACAAAAAATTAAAAAAAAAAAACTCAAAAACCTATTAAGAGCAACAAAGGAAAGTAAATCGTGAAGAGCCGTGATCGCCTACGTCCTGAAGGGACACTGCATATGGAAAAAGAGGAATCAGCTCGTGGGAATGGATGGCAAAACAGGGTTTAGGAGAAATAACCTGAAGGCAGGAAATGGTGGAGAGCCATGACACATCCTGAAAAGAAGAAAAATGAGCTTGAGTACATGGATGGTGGAACAAGGTTTAGAAGTAAGAAAAAGACAGAATTTATTCAGATCTCCGAAAGACAGGAAATTGTGGAGAGTCATGATCGCCTACATCCAGAAGGAATGCAACACATAGAGAGGCAACGCACAAGTTCTATGGGTTTAAAATAAACCTGTAGAATAAACATAGCATTCATTTCCTTTATTTTACGCATCTTCCTCTTTTTTCCGAATAAGGCGATCGCTCCGAAAATGATACCTTCTGTTTTATTTACTTGCTTCCCGTCCAGGGTGTAGAATTTTTTGGAGAAAGACACAATTCCTAAAATTCCAAATTCTAAAAAGAGAACACAATGTTTTAAATAGGACACAACTGATAGCCTTGAACGCGTGTACACGTATACTTGTAAATCTCCAAAGTTAGAGGCGATGAGTGTAAACCCCAGAAAATCCATTAACGCAATTGCAAAGGGGCTGAATTTTTCAAGGCACTCTTTCGGAGGAACCTTCGGTACAAATGGTATGTGATGCAGAAAGACAATATATATATATATATACTAGCAATATGTCCCGGCGTTGCCCGTGCTTGATTCAAAAATCGTACGACTCATACAACAATCGCTATCACTTGACTTAAAATATTTTTGCCCTTCCTTGGCTTTAAAAGAGTGCCCTTTGCCGTGCTGATGTTGCTACATGCCTTACTTCTTGCCTATCTCACACTGCGAATTTTTTCTAAGATCTATACTAAACATTAAATCTGTTACGAAAAAAGAACTAAACAAAATGAACACAAAACGATCATCTTTAAAAAAAAGACTCGTAACGGGAAAAACCGAATGAAAAAAGAATGTTAGCAACAAATACTTTTTCACACCCAACCCAGTTCTGCGGAATCAGAATCAACGTTGAGTTTAAGCAAGCGAATGAGCCAATTGGAGTAAAGTGCCATGCAGATTTAAATTTTTCCCACTTGCGACGAAGG
>CAHIKZ030002237.1:150000-157500 GCA_903632075.3 Acanthosepion pharaonis | reverse complement strand
AAGATCAATCGATAAACAGATCGATAGAGAGGAATAAACTTAGAAATATTGATCGATATATAAATATGAGATAGATAGATAGATATGAACAGACTGATACACACACACACACATACATATATATATATATATATATATATATATATATATATATGTATGTATGTATGTGGGGGGAAAAAAATGCCGAAGTAAGCAAAAAAAAAGAAAATAAAAAATCAAAGAATATGAGAATGGCCAGAGAGAAAGAAAGAAAAATTGAAAAGCCTGACAGAACAAAGTTATAAAAATGTTAAGAAGAAAAGAGAGAACCAAGATGTCATAATGTTAAGAAAGAAACAAAGAAAAAGAAAGAAAGAAAGAAAGAAAAAGAAAAAAAAGAAAAAGAAAGAGTAACGAAGATTATGAAAAAGAAAGAAGAGTAAGAAAAAAAAAAAAAAAACAAGGAAAGAAAAAGAAAGAAGGAAAGGAAGAAATGAAAGAAAGTAAGAAAAGAAAGGAAGAAAGAGTAAGAAAGTGTAAGAAAAAGAAAAGAAGTAACAGTAAGAAAAGATAGAAAAATGAAAGAGTAAGAAAAAGAAAGGCATGAAATAAAAAAAGTGTAAGAAAAGGAAGAAAGTAAAAGTAATGAAAGAAAAAAGAAAGAAAGAGTAATAAAACGTAAGAAAAAGAAAGAAAGAGTAAGAAAAAGTAAGAAAATAAGAGAAAGAAAGAGAGAGAGAGAAAAAAATTGAGAGTAAGGAGGAAGAGTGTGAGGATGTCAAGAGAGAACATAAACAAGAAGCTACCGTATAGATATATTATGTTGTGGAATTGAACCAATTGCGAAAGAGGAATCGACGAGAGTGAGAGAGAAAAACAAAGTAAAAAAAAAAGATGAGAGAGAGAAAAGAAAAAAGAAAAATTTTGAGAAATAAAAAAATATAGAGAGAGTAATGGAGTCAGAAGAGGCAGGGTCTGAATAAATGGTGTAAGAGATTATGCGATGGCAGCGTAGGAGGAGGAAGAGGACGGCTGGGGTAGGCGTTTGGTTGTGTGATCGGATGATGGACGGTGGGGAGCTGGGCGATCGGACTCACTGAATGGTGAACATTTCAAAGACTAAATAAAAAAATCGATTGAGGCTAATAATTCTTTTATTGATGTTCGTCATTATAGGAATTGATAATCTCCTTGCTTTTAAGACGCCATTCTCCTTTCTAAAACAACAACTAATAATAATAATAATAATAAAAAAATAATAATAAAATAAATTTTCTCCTATTTAATAAGGAATAAAAATCAAATTAATAATGTTAAAGCCTATTAAAATGACTAATTGTTTGAAAGAATAAAAACCTTTATAATAATCAGGAAAGTTAATAATTATTATAATAATTCAAAAACTATTAAATAAGAAAAAAAAATTTAATAAGGAATAATAATAAATAAAATAATAATAATAATAATTGTTAATTTGAAAAACTATTAAAAAAGACCTGGAAAGAAAATTTTTAAAATTTAATAAAAAGAATAATACCAGTAATAATTTTGGAATTATAAAAAAAAAAACAAAACACAATTGAATTATTAAAATAGGATGAAAATTGTCTTATTAAAAACACTATTAAATAAAAAAAAAAAAAAAAAAAAAAAAAAATAATAATAATAATAATAATAACCTGCCTTAGGTCTTTCCGCAGACTTGGTGAGAAACCATAGGAAATAATAATAATAATAATAAAATAAAAGTCAAAAATACAAGGACCTTGAAATAGAAATCTCGAAAATGTGGCATATGGGAACATCAATAATCCCTGTTGTAGTTGGAACCCTAGAACTGGTTGGAAAAGATTGCAGTAGGCTAATAATTGAAGGGATTCCTGGAAGTCCATGCCTCAAGGAGATACAAAAAATTGTTCTGACAAGTACAGCCCACACTTTACGAAGGGCTTTATCTATGTAATTTTTTTTTTTTCAGTGGAAAGTGTCATGACGCCATTTCTAACCTTAGGTCCCTGGGCGGGACCCGGAAAGAAATGTGTAAACGCCAGAAATCAAAGAAAATAAAAATAATAATAATAATAATAATAATAATAATAATAATTGTAATATAAAGTACAGTTCACACCTTATGAAGGCCAATATCTATATTAAAATATGTGTAATCTATCTTGTCTAATTTTTAAAAATAATTCTCAGTGGAAAATGTCATGATGCCATTCCTGACATTAGGTCTCTAGTTGGGACCCGAAAAAAAATTATTAATATATAATAAAAATTGTCCATAAAGTTGGTATGCACTTTAAAAAAATTATAACTTTAAAGTGCAACGAACTTTATGGACACCCTGTATAAATAATAATAATAATAATAATAATAATAATAATAATAAAATCGAAATCTCAAAAACGTGGCATATGGGAACGTCGACAATCCCTGTTGTTGTAGTTGAAGCCCTCGGATTGGAGGGAAAAGATTCTAGTAGACTCATTGAAGGATTCCTGAAAATCCATGCCTCAAAGAAATACAAAAAATTGTTCTCAAAGTACAGCCCACACTTTAAGAAAGGGCTTTATCTATGTAATTTTTTTTTTTTTGTTTGGAAAGTGTCATGATGCCATTTCTAACCTTAGGTCCCTGGACGGGACCCTGCAAGAAATGTATAAAATCCAGAAATCAAAGGAAATAATAATAATAATAATAATAATAATAATAATAATAATAATAATCTCACATATTTGGCACATGGGAACATCAACAATTCCTGTAGAATTTGGAGCCCTGGGATTGGTTGGAAAGATTCCAGTGAACTCATTGAAGTGATTCCTGGAAGCTCATGTCTTAAAAAAATAAAAAAAAAAAATCACAGTACAGCTCACACCTTACGAAAGGGCTTTGTCTATGTAAGATAATAATAATAATAATAATAATAATAATAATAATAATAATAATAATATAATAATGTGCGCTTGGAATGATAAAAAAGGAATATAATAACACATTGAAAAAATCCCTAGAAGTCCCGGCTTAAGAGAAATACAAAAAATTGGCTTGATAAGTACAGCCGGCACACTAAGAACTTTCTCCATGGAACGCTAGTGATATTATGGGAGTTAGCAAAACAAATCATGAAATGTAGCTATAACAACAGACTATTACCTGCTTTAGGTCTTCCCGAAACTTGGTAGGTCATGTGACCAGAGCAGAAATCGAAATATAATGACGTTAATAATAATAATAATAATAATAATAATAATAATAATAATAATAATAATAAATTACCAAGTAAACATAATGAAAAATTGCGTTGACTCCAAATGCAGATTCTTGATAAATATCCAGAAACAATTGACCATCTTGTATCAGGTTGCACATATAAAACTATATTTAGATAGAGTGGGCCAATATCTGTATTGGAAAATATGCAACTTTTATTACTATTGTTCTTATTTACTTTAGTTTCTGGTGTATACTAATTTCTTTCCGGGTCGGAAGGTGTGGGCTGTACTTGTGAGTACAATTTTTTCTATCTCCCCAAGCATTGACTACCAGGGATTCCTACATAGAGTCTGTTGGGACATTTTGCAATCAATCCGAGGGCTCCAACTACAACTCGAATGTCCTCATTCGCCACATTTTTGAGATTTCAATTTCAAGGCCCTTGTATTTTGATAGTTTTTTTTTAAGAAATTTAAAGATACATTGCAGTCTGCAGGAACTGTCATATCAATAAGGAGGCACATTTTGTCTTTGCGGTCTCTAATCAGGATGACAGGGCGATTAGCTTTGATTGTTTTCTCTGTGTGTATTGTTAAGTCCCATAAAATTGTTACAGGTTCTATCTCCGAGACCGGATCTGGGTGGTGTTCGTACAAATATCATGCAGTTTCATTTCCGTAAGAATTGCAGATTTTCTAGTGCATTCTAGCTAAATATAGTTTTATATTCAGTGGGTGCTAACACTGTGCAACCTGATACAAGATGGTCAATTGTTTCTGGATATTTATCACAGAATCTGCATCACACAATTTTTCAGTATGTGTGTTTGGTAATTTCTAGTTAGCAAAATCTGGTCCTGTGCAGTAAGTTTGGTTTGGTTTGTTTTGTTTTACGGCATATCAACCTCAACAGGTTATTTAATGCGCACACCATTTTTAGGATAGATTCATATGAATAGAATATGTATTCTTTGGTTTAGATTGGTTTGGTTTATTTTATTTTATGATATATCAACCTCAATGGGTTATTTTATGCCGACAACATTTTTAGGATAGATTCGTGTGAATAGAATATGTATTCTTTGCTTTAGATTGGTTTGGTTTATTTTGTTTTTCATATTCAACCTCAATGGGTTATTTAATGCCGACAACATTTTTAGGATAGATTCTTATGAATAGAATATGTATTCTTTGCTTTAGATTGGTTTGGTTTATTTTGTTTTACGGCATATAAACCTCAATGGGTTATTTAATGTTGACAATATTTTTTAGGATAGATTCGTATGAATAGAATATGTATTCTTTGCTTTAGATTGGTTTGGTTTATTTTGTTTTACGGCATATCAACCTCAATGGGTTATTTAATGATGACAACTTTTTTTTTTTCCTGATAATATTTTGTTTTGTCAAAAATCTATTTCTGGTAATATGTTTTTCCTAAAACATGTATTGCTAGTATAATTTTTTTTATCAAAAATATATTGCTGGTAATAGTTTTTTTTTCTTAAAAAAATTATTTCTGGTAATAATTTTTTACAAAGTATTTCTGGTATTAAAATCTACTTCTACACTTTCATAATGCTTTTTACCTTAGTTTCGGGGTTAACTATTTGCCCATAGCTGGGACCCTAACAGTTGCTACCAACCCGGGTCAGGGTGAACCTGGGAACACCAGCAATTAAGATGTCCCACGCTCCTCAAAATAATCCTGATCAGAGGCCTTGCTGCTGGACGTAGTTTATCGTCTTACCCAGGATGCGGGTTAGTAATGAATATGCATACACCTGTGTTCCACCTCACAGTAATATGATTGGCTGGTGTCAGCCATAAATACAGACTGACGTGGAGGACGCCTATTGCCTACGCCTATTGCCTACCACTACGACGAGGACCAGTCCATTACAGTTACCTGCTAGATTGTCCTACCTGGTTGCAGTAGTCGAAAACCACATTGCTACTTCGAACAAATATATCCCTTTCCGGGAAATATCAATCTTCATACCCAGGATGACCTGTGCAGTAAGAATAAAAACCTTCAGTTTCAGCTTTTAACCCTGCACTACGTAGCCACGGAGTTAAAAGCTGAAATTTATTATTATTATTATTATTATTATTATTATTATTATTATTATTATTATTATTTCCTTTGATTTCTGTTGTATACACATTTCCTTCCGGATCCCAACCAGAGACCTAAGGTCCGAAATGGTTTCATGACATTTTCACTGAACGTTTTTTAACCTAAGAGCTCACGCATTTTACATTGATAAAGCCCTCCGTAAGATGTGAGCTGTACTTTTTTTTTTTGGGGCATTTTTTTAAGGCATGGGCTGCCAGAAATCCCTTCAATGAATTCATCAAATTTTTTTTTTACCAATCAAACCGTTGTTTGCAATCACGACTGGAATTGATTAAAGAAGTCTTCATGTGACACTTTTTTTTTCGACTTTCACTTCAAGGTTCTTGTATTTTCATTGATTTTTGGCGATGTTCAGAAATGCATAACATTCAGCAGGAATTGCAGAATGTCAATAAGAAGGCACATTATGTCATTGGGGTATTTGATCACGATGTCTGGGAGATTAGCTTTGATTGTTCTATCTGTGTGTATTGTAAAGTAACATAAAATTGTTACAGATCCTATCTCCGTAATCGGGTCTGCGTGGTGTTCATATCAATTTCTTGCATTTTCCTTTCCTTAAAAAAAGATTTTCCAATGTAGATATTGGCCCACTCTGTTATTCCGTGTTTTATATTCAGTGGGTGACAATACCGTGCAAACTGATACAAGATAGTCAATTGTTACTGGATATTTATCACAGAATCTGAATTTTAGACTAACATAATTTTTCAGTATATATGTTTAGTAATTTATAGTTAGCAAGCATTAGTTCTGTGCAGCAAGAATAAAATTTTCAGTTTCAGCTTTTAACCCTGCACTAAGTAGCCACGGGGTTAAATGCTGAAACTTATTATTATTATTATTATTATTATTGTAGTAGTAGTAGTAATAGTCGTACTACTACTAATAATTGAACGTTTTCCTTCTGTTCATGCCTAAGTGTATAATACATTCCAATTATCTTGGTCTCTTGTTATCAGGCAATATATTCGAAATTATAAATCAATTTATTGTGTGTTCAGCAGCTCCGTCAAGCAATCAAATTTATATAGACATGAGTATAGATTATCGAAGTCAGCCTTTCATCTTTCGCTTGTATATTTTTAGCAATCAACCAGTTAATCATTTCATCGATTACCTTGACCAGTCGTCGTGCATAAACTAGATTATTTGCATATAATCGCAGACCATTGATATCTCATAATTCGCCTATCGACTTTTCGATGGCACCAGTTTGTTCAAAATGTTACCCCTTTGTAGTAAACATTATCAATACTATTATCATATTAGAATTCTTTTCGTTCCGTCATTAGATAGCACATGCGATACGCTTTGTGATAGCATGCCTGTCCCCATGTTCCCCAAATTCATGGTATAGTAGCAGCGGACAGATTAAACCCCTAACTGTGTTGTTTACTTCCGGCTAATGTCACTTTGGGTTACGACTATTAAGCAACATGGAACTCCTGTGGTGAGTACCTACTTGCCTCACGCACTGTCATTACCGCGGATAAATAATAGACTCTTCCGTTTTGACTACGAAGAAAAACAAGAAAAAGATATAGCAGTGACGCTGTTTGTCTTAATAATAATAATAATAATAAAAAACAGGTAGAAAAAGGAAAAGAAAAAAGAAAAGATAGAGCAAGCGATAACTTCCTCATGTGTCTAATCGCTGCTTCAGTAAAATGGAAACCTTTGTTAATTTCGTATATATTTTTATTTGTACCCTCTTACTTCTTTTTCGTCTGTATTCTTATTTGTGATTGTTATTGGAATATTTTATTAAACTCAAATATTTAACGATGCAATCAAGGAATTTCCACTTATGTTTTTATTGATTGATTGACTGGTTCGATTTCTACGATTTATTAAACCATTGCAGATTATTTAAAGCGAAAAAAATATTTTATATTGAAAGAATATTTTTGAGATAATAATGGTGATACAAGTCTTACTAATTAACCCCTAGTTGGGGGAGAAGAAATGGATTTATACCTTTCTCAAGGATATTGCTACTTTCTTTCCATCTATATTGTCTTCTTTCTTGTTTTCCTTTACTTTTTCCAATTTCCTTCTCTTTTCCTTCCTTCTTCAAATATCCTTTGTTCTTTCCTTCATTTTTCCTTCTTTATATATTCTCTTGCTCCCTCTTCTACTTTCCCCATTTCAGGTCTCTTT
>CAHIKZ030002237.1:127500-135000 GCA_903632075.3 Acanthosepion pharaonis | reverse complement strand
CGACATCCGAACCACCTGAAGAAGGCCGGGTCGTTCAACGGCCGAAACGTTGTGATAAATATGGACAATAGTACATAATACCTCATCTCAGAAATATAGAAAAATAATGAAGGGCCGAATCGTTGTAATAAATATGGCAACAAAGATGAGGACAATAGTCCGATTAATGTAAATAGTGTAGATAATATCTCATCTCAGAAATATAGACAGATACTGAAAGGCCGAAACGTTGTAATAAATATGGTGACAAAGATGAGGACAATAGTGCGAATAATGTAAATAATGTACATAATACCTCATCTTAGAAATATAGACAGATACTGAAGGGCCGAAATGTTGATGAGGATAATAGTCCGATTAATGTAAAAAGTGTACATAATACCACATCTCAAAAATATAGACATATACTGTAGGGCCGAAACATTGTGATAAATATGGTGACAAAGATGAGGACAATAGTGAGAATAATGTAAATAGTGTACACAATACCTCATCTCAGAAATATAGACAGATACTAATAGATATAATGTATTTTTTTCTTATTTTCAGGCAAATTTTGATGCGAATATAAAAGATCTTAATGGCTTTCATTCTTTTATTTTCTGTTTCATTTTTCTTTCTTTCTCATAATTTCATCTTATTGATTTTTCATTTATTCTCATCAATTTCTCTTTCGCTTTCAAGCTTTGCATTTCATTCTAATACCCCCCCAAATAAAAACTGTTGTTTCTTAATCATCTGAGAGACCTCCTCTCTGCCTCCCATCTACTACATGGCTGATGCTAACCCCCAGGAGAGTGACTCATTGCACCTACTCGGGCTAAAATTTCCGGCTGTGAAGTGGAAAGAATATATTGAATCCCTTGCCAAATGTACTCTAAGGAATGTTGATTCACTGTGTCGTGTACGGCAAATGACTCTCCATAAACTATCTTACATAATTATAAGTCTACCATTTGGCCATGTTTTGAATATTGCTGTCTGCGACTTTTGCTATGCAATTAGAGATTCTTCATAACTTACAATGAAGACTCTGCAATATTATTGGCCTTGACCTGGCAGCCCGGCTTCAGCCACTTTCCCACCACTGTAATGTAGCTTCCCTCTACCTTTTCTATAAATACTTTCACAGTAATCTAGGAAAGAAAGAAAGAGAGAAATAAATAAATAAATAAAGAAAGAAAGAAAATAGAATAAAGAAAAAGCATAGAAAGAAAGAAAAATAGAAAGAAAGAAAGAAAGAAAGAATAATAGAAAGAAAGAAAAAATATAGAAAGAAAGAAAGAAAGAAAGAACGAAAAAACATAGAAAGAAAGAAAAAAGAAAGAAAGAACGAACGGAAAAACACTGAAAGAAAGGAAAACAGAAAGAAAAACGAAAGAAAGAAAAACGAAAGAAAGAAAAATAGAAAGAAAGAAAGAATGAAAGAAAGAAAGAAAGAAAGAAAGAAAGAAAGAAAGAAAAAAACACTGAAAGAAAGGAAAACAGAATGAAAAACGAAAGAAAGAATAATAGAAATAAATAAATAAATAAATAAATAAAAAACATAGAAAGAAAGAAAAAATAAAGTAAGAAAAATAGAAAGAAAGAAAGAAAGAAAGAAAGGCAGAGATATGGTTTTTATGGACTTTCCTCTATCATACGTAGACTTTATGAATTTAAGCAACGGTCACGCAACAATTGGCAGAAAACATACACTTGTGAAATAGAAACCAGGAAAAATTTGCTTGACATCATCTTCCATAATTAAACCAATAAAAATTCTTGTCTCATAAAGAAACATGATTCCATTTGGTAAAGAAATATACAATTTACAAGGTTATCAATTGTAATGAGAGTTTTGGAACACCCATTATGGTGGTAAGAAGGTTTCATCAATTTACAATTGAGTTGGCTGGATGTAACCGTAAGTTCTATGCTAACAGTTTCTTTTTTCCCCCCACTTCTCGCTTGTGGAACTCTCTTCCGGCTTCTTGTTTTCTAGCTAACTTTGATCTTCAAGGATTTAAATGCAGTGACAATCGTTATCGATTACTCTTTTTTTAATCTTCTCGTTCCATAATAATGTTTTTTCTTATTCGTTTACACCCAGGAGCCGTTCGTGTCGTAGCGGCTTTCTCGTCTTGCTTGAGGTGTATTGATTAAAAATAATATTCTTTCTTTTCTTTATATTTTTTTTTATTCTGACGCTACACAACTTCTTCTACGTCAACTAGCCTAGTTGACGTCCAAGCAGTTGGCGAACCTCTCCGACTCATGTAAAGACATCGTCAACATGAGCGCCTTCTTTTTCGAAAGGAGATCTCCCATCCAAACTGCTCCCTGCTGTTTGAGTGGCCATAATTACTTCGACCACCATCACGTGAGGTGTTGAAATGAGAACTCTCCATGCCATTGGGATTCAAGTGCATAAAATGGCAGATTATTTTCCCAGTCTTTCACTCGATCTCCCCTTTTTTTCTCACATGCTTTTTTTTATTACTCTTGTCGATTTAATGATACCTAGCTTCTTTTTTTCTTTCTTTTCGAATCCTTTCTTTCTTTTTTTTTACTTTCTTTCTTTTTCGTTATCATTTTCTCTTGTATATGGCTTTATTTTTCTTTCTTTATTTTCCTTTCTTTCTTCTTCACTTTTATCTCCGACTGTGCTTTAAATTCGCTTTCTTTTATTTTCTTTCTTTCTTTTCTATTTCTTTCTTTCTTTCTTTTCTATTTCTTGCTTTCTTTCTTTCTTTCTTTTCTATTTCTTGCTTACTTTCTTTCTTTTTTATTTCTTTCTTTTTTCTTTCTTTCTTTCTTTCTTTCTTTCTTTCTACCTTTCTTTCTTCCTTTTCTATTTCTTTTTTCTTTCTTTTCTATTTCTTGCTTTCTTTCTTTTCTATTTCTTTCTTTCTTTCTTTCTTTCTTTCTTTCTTTCTTTTCTATTTCTTTCTTTTCTATTTCTTTCTTTTTTTCTTTCTTTCTTTTTTTCTTTCTTTCTTTTTTCTTTCTTTCTTTTCTATTTCTTTCTTTCTTTCTTTCTTTTCTATTAGGTCGGTGCAAAAATAATGACGTAATGATGTCGTTTTTTGACGTTAAAAAATACGCCCATAAACGACATTATTATGTCATTATTTTTGCACTAACCTAATATTTCTTTCTTTCTTTCTTTCTTTCTTTCTTTCTTTCTTTCTTTCTTTTCTATTTTATCTTTTTCGCTGTCACTTCCTAATTTTTTTAGATTTTCTTCCTTTCTTTTTTCAGTTGTCCTTTCTTCTCATTTTTATACAAACTTTTCGTCCTTTTTCTTCTTCCTCTCTTTCTTCTTTCTTTCCTTCTTTCTTCCATCTTCATTTCTATCTCCTTCTCTTCCTCATACTTCCTTTCTTCCTATTTACTGTTTTCTTTCTCTTTTTTATTCTTTGTTTTTTCTCTTTTTATTAACGTCCTTTCTTCTTTACCTTTTCTTTTTTTCTTTCCTTCTTTTTTTATTGTAGCTTACTCCCTTATTTTTCATGCAAATTTCATTTAATTTTCTTTCTTTATTCCTTCCTTCTTTTCCATTTTCGTTATATGTACTTTCTTTCCTTCTTTCTTTTCCCTTTGATCCAGTTTACTTTGACTCCTACATTCCGTATGTGCATGTGTGTGTAAGTATTTGTGTGTGTGTGTGTGTGTCAATGTAATGTCGGGTGTCCTAGCTGTTAAGACTTTCTTTCGATTCTCTTGTCTGACCCAACCACGCAATTTCTAATTGAGTTAATTAGAAGAAGGCAATAAAATTGTAAGTGATATCTCCCGCTTCAGGAAGGACGCTACGAAACACTAATCCAATGTTTGCTTTTCGCCGACAGAACAAGAAATAAAAACAAAAACGAAAAGACACAATTACAATTATTTCCTCCTTTTTTCCCCACCATCTTTTCTTGCTTAGCTTCAAAGTGTCTTCTTTCTTCCTTTTAATTGTTATGCTCTTTCAAATTCGCTTTCTTGTCCTTTCTTTCTTTCTTTCTTTCTTTCTTTCTTTCTTTCGTTATTCCATCCTTTCTTTCTTTCTTTCTTTTCTTTTCTTTTCTTTCTTTTTCTTATCATTTATTGCGTTTCCTTCTTTTCATTTTCTTTCATTTATCAATGACAATCATTTTCTGATTTTCTTTTCCCGTCTTTCTTTATTTTTTTCATTCTTTCTTTTTACTTTCTTTTTTTTCCATTTGTTTCCTTGTTTTCGTTTCTTTCTTATATTTCTGCTTGCTGATAGCAGTGAACTACATGTGTGTGTGTGTGTGTGTGTGTGTGTGTGTGTGTGTGTGTGTATTTTTTATTGTTGTAAACGTTATTTTTACTGGGTACACATGTTTGAGTAGACTCCCTGTTTTTATTTTTTTATTTTTTTTACTAGTTTAAAAGTCACCCTATCGGGCGACATTTAAGCTAGTCACTGCGGAGGTCTCTCGATTATTCCGAAATTTATTTCCAAGTGATAAAAATTGTTATCGTGCAAAAAAAAAAAAAAAAAAAAAAAATCGTCACAAAAATCACGTAAAAAATCGCCGAAAACAATCGCGAAAATGAAAACTTGGAAATCCAAAATTTCAGGATTATGAGTCCGGATCTGATTTGGAATGTTTTTAATTTGCTCACGGAGTCGGCTTTATTCCAAAATCTTATGGTATGTTGGGCTACGGCCTCCAGGAGTAAAGCTGAAAACACGGAGGACAATTTTATTTTGAAACACTGTAATTTGAAATTTTTTTTACGTTGGAACCTCGAGGAGAGTTGTGTCCCTTTAAGCGTTTGATCAGTAGGAGCCAAGATGGCAGAATCCGAAAACAATCACAGTAATAAATAATTTGGAATTCAAAATTGCACGATTGCTCGTCCTGATCCGGTCCAGAATGTTTTTAATTTGTTCACGGAATCGTCCTGATTCCAAAATGATATGATATGTTGGACTACTGCCTCTAGGAGTAAAACTGAAAAGCGTGACACAGTGACACACTGACATTCGCATTTATTATATAGATATTTTTATAGTGTGAATTACGCCTACTCGCCTGTCCATTTCCTTCATTAAGACTCGTATGCGTATTAGACATAATTTATACTGTTTAAAATAAAATAAAAACAGGGCGTCTTCTTAAACATATTTATCCACTAAAAAAATATTTATAATAATAATAATAATAATAATTTTTAAATCTACATACGTAATATGCAGAGAGATAACGATACGGCTTAAATACCTGAAGAAGGCCGGAGCATACAACGGCTGAAACATTGTAATAAATATGTCGACAAAGATGAGGACAATAGTCCGAATAATGTAAATAGTCAACACACATATATATATTTGTGTGTTTTTATTGTGTATTTGGGCAGCAATCACTCTTTTATACATGTTTCATTTCATTTAAGGTGACTGACAAGATACTGCGGTTAAGTTTTTATTCATTTAAAAAAAAAATATGGATTTGTAAACTCTGAGCAAAGACACAAATCTAATTCTCCTTGCGCTCAGTCCCATCGCCAGTCATCTCGATAAGTTATTTCACCAATTGAAATCTACAATGGTTGAAGAGAAGAAAGTGGGTCAGTAACTACTGGAGGCAAAGGACTATCCCATAACTAAATTGCATACCTAAGAAGCAGGAGTTGAAACCTTCTGACTTCGCTACCATCTTGACAGTGATTAATCGATGTATCGAGGTGTTTATCTTACTGCCGCAATCTGCTTCTAATCTATCAATCCAATGCAGATATCAGTACGCCCTTACGCATGCGTGCAGGAATCTTAAGGTACATTCTTGCTTTCCGCTTGTGTTTTGAAATATCCGCGTGAAATAGCGAAAAGAAAGAATTAATCTAAGCAGACGAGAGACGATCACGTTCACAGAGTACAACAAAAAGAAAAAAAAATGAAAAAAATGCCAGTGTGACCGATAAAGAGCCACTTAATGAAGACACGATTCGAAACCCTCGCCTTTTTCTGAGATTCCCCCACAGGGACATCACTTCCCTTTCAGATCTGCTTCCATACACACTGCACAGCGTTTGCATCGATAGTGACGCCCTCTTTTAGACGCCATTATCGCCAACTATCAACATTTATTTTTTACGTTTTTTTTTTCCGCTTTGGCGCCTTTTTGGTCTACGGTCGTCTGCTACATCCTATGGCTCATTTCACACCCAATGTTTGGACACGAAAATATTCAGGCGCCATATTCGGAACTCTGAGTTTTTGACAGAGGTAAAAAATGAGTTGACAGCAAAAAAATCCTTTTCTTTCTCTCTTTTTTTTTTTTTTTAAATTACGCTGTTAAACTTTTTCTGTTATTTCATCTTCAAAAATATATTTAAAATAAGATAGATAGATAGATAGATAGATAGATAGATAGATAGATCGGCCTGTCAAAGTATGATTATTGCTGATAGATAGATAGATAGATAGATAGATAGATAGATAGATAGATAGATATGAAAGGACTGAGATAGATAGATATGAAAAGACTGAGATAGATATGAAAAGACTGAGATAGATAGATAGATAGATAGATAGATAGATAGATAGATAGATCGGCCTGCCAAAGTATGATTATTGCTGATAGATAGATAGATAGATAGATAGATAGATATGAAAGAACTGAGATAGATAGATAGATAGATAGATAGGTATGAAAGGACCGAGATAGATAGATAGATAGATAGATAGATAGATAGATAGATTCGAACAGACTCAGACAGATAGATTTGAACAGACTAAGATAGATACATAGATATCCACAGAATAAGATAGATTAGAACAGAATTTTACATATAGATATATATGTGTGTGTATGCATGTGTGTGTGAGTAAATAAACATTGTTATATATATATATATATATATATATATATATATATATATATATATATATACATATCTGTGTGTGTGTGTGTGTGTGTGTGTGTGTGTGTGTGTGTGTGTGTGTGTGTGTGTGTGTGTGTATATCTCACAGATTATATTTTTAAAATTTATAATAACCGTTCTTGGCATATTTACGATTTACCGAAGTCGACAAAAGATGCCAAAAATATCATCCCGCCCAAATACATTTCAGTAAGCTATTTGGGAAAAAAATGTCATTTAAAAGTAATATATATTGTGAAAAAAATTGAACAAGAAAAGCTACTTTTTTTTTCCCCTCATCTTCCATTTTTGGAAAAAAAAAAAAAAAAAAAAAAAAAAAGAAAAAAACTCTTATTATAATCTTTGACTGGTGGTGAAAAGTTGTCAGTCTGACCCATTTCCCAAAATCAGTCTTTCAATGAAAAACCACCAAAATCATGAAGTGGGACAATGGGTCGAGCCAAGATCTTTTTAAGCATACACTCACATAACTAAAAGCTAAGGTCATTTTTTTGTTTGTAGATTGGAGTCCTATTTTAAATATTTCGTAGGAAGATTTCTTAACATTTGTTTAATCTCTCTCTATACATACATACATACATACATACATACATACATACATATATATATATGTGT
>CAHIKZ030002237.1:115000-125000 GCA_903632075.3 Acanthosepion pharaonis | reverse complement strand
TTCATAACATAAAAGGCTCAAACACTAATATTCCATGGTTATAATTTATTATATTGGAATCGTAATCACGATCCAATTCATCAGACCTACAAATTCAAAACAGATCTATATATAAGTCTATATTGATAAAAAGCTATTAAGTGTATATTAATAATGATATATTTTTGCTCGCCAATACCACAACTCACGCACAATGCAAGATTTTTTCGCTAACCATTACTCAGTTTAGAAGTCAGTGGGGCTGACACAAAATGATTTTAATCTGTTCTCTTTCTAGCTGTAGAACTCAAAGTGTTTTTTTTTTAGCGATTCTTACGACAAATGATGTCATGATGGCTAAACGTCTTATCTGAAAACCTGGAAAAAGAAACTCCATTTAATAGATTGTTTTTTAGATATTAAATACTGTGTGGGATGGATGGACAATTTTGTTGTTATTGACTATTAATTATATATATATATATATATATATATATATATATATATATATATATATATATATATATATGAAGAAATATAGTTTTAAGGTGTGCTCTATTTACGGGTTAAAGTGCATTAATATCAAAGATAGAACGTATGTAAATATAAATATAAAAGTGAACATTGAAGTCGATATATTTCAACCTTGAAAATGGCTAAATGTATAGCCGAAAGCGCTCGGGAAAAACAACAAAAAATTTGCACAGTTTTTTATATAATTTATCTACGGAAAAGGAAAAAAAAATAAGAGCACATGAGAAATTATATATATCAGGTCGCCTGACGATGGCGTCTAGCATGAAACAGCCTGTGGCCTCTGAGTGTTGACTTCAATGCTCACTTTTATATATGCAAGTTTCATTAAATATGCCAGACAAGGTGTTTTGATTAAGATTTTTATATAATTTATACATTTAGCCATTTTCAAGGTTGAATTATACTAACTGTTAATAAGAAATAGATTGTTGTATGTATTTATTTTCAAAACATGGCCATGTTTTCATTTTCAAAACACGGCCATGTACATAGTCGATAATATTGAGTCTTGTTTTTTGTTTTTTTTTATTAATAAGGTTTCCATTATTTTTAGCCATTTTTTTTTTTTTTTGCATGTAGACGATGCTATTATATTTGTGTTGTCAACAAGATTCTTACGAATCTCAAAGATACATACAACAATTCTATTTCTTGTTAACAGTTAATATATTTCAACCTTGAAAATGGCTAAATGTATAGCCGAAAGCGCTGGGAAAAAAAACAACATTTGCACATTTTTTTATATAATTTATCTACGGAAAAGAAAAAAAAGAGCACATGAGAAATTATGTATAAAAAAACATAATACAAGCGCCTTGTCTGATATATCTAATGAAACTTGAATGAAATAAAGATTGCTGCCTAAATACACAATATATATATATAGATATAGATATAGATATAGATAGATAGATAGATATGAAGAGAGAGAGAGAGAGAGAGAGAGAGAGAGAGAAATTGAAAATTGTAAAACAGGCTTTTATAGATAGATTGGTAGATAGATAGATAGATAGATAGATAGATAGATTTTAGATAGATGTAAACAGACTGAGATAGATAGATAGATAGATAGATAGATAGATAGATAGTTTCAAAATAATATTAATCGTAACGAGAGATGTATATTTGTTTCAAGAGACAGTTATAGAATTCAAATATCCAAATATTTACGTATATTTATATTAGTGAAACGATCTTTAGAATTTTTCTGCTTGTGATGTAAGTAAAAATAAATATTTGAAGAAAGAATTGTTAAAAGAAAAATAAACATTCTCAGCTGACTTTGTAAAAAAAAACAAAAAAAAAACGTGTCCATGTTGAGTTGCCGTTGAAACGACATTTGATACTTCTTTACTGAAATGAGCTGTTGCTAAAGAAGGCGTGCAGATAACAACGTCATATCCTCATTTACAACGTTGAAAGGACAAAAAATAACAGCTCTAATATTTGTTTTGATGTTGGATTTGTTTATAAAGTTTTCTAGCAAAAGAAAATAAGAAATAAACGATGTTGTTTCCGAATGAAAAAAACAAAACAAAAAACAGACAAGCTGAAATATCATCACGTTTCTCCAAATACAAAAAGTAGAGATGCGCGTGCGCAAGAAAAAAAATGCCATCTGCGCATGTGCGTAGGATAGAACATTTAAATCTACAAATAAACACATTCTATGTATTTAAGCAGGAAATGTTCTTTAAGGCTAATATTATCAAAAACAAAACAGACGTTAATTTTAATGCTCGACTTTTCCAAATTACGAATAACCCTTCTTTGACAAGAAAGAAATTCCTTCAGAAATTCTCCGAAGAAAAGTACGAGAAATATGGTTCAAGCTTTCGTCTTTCTTAAGTCATCATCAGTGTAGGTAAAGACATTGGGGAGATTTGTTGAACCAGATTGTTGTGACGTAAGAAGGTGTGACGTGATTTTTTTTTTTTTTATATTTTTAAGCATCCCTCACCAAGGCAGGAGTTACATTCTACGCCTCACGGGGGTTACATTTTTCTGTTTTCAAAAAAAACAGTGTATAGTGGCGATTGATTGAAGGATAAAAGATGAACGGGGTTCAAGTCACCAGAAGATGACGATTGACATTGAATTTAAATTTTGAAAGATTGCAGTTATCATGGAAGCAAGTAAACGGAAGGGAGTTCTACAGGCTGGAAGTGCGAGAAAATCAGTTGTTGGAGAAGTGTCGGTTATATTTAGCTATTTCAACGGTAAAATGGTGGGGGCTAGATGCTAGTCGAATAACACGCTTAAGTTTATGTATTCGGATCACCAGTGAAAAAAAAACCTCGACTGAAAAGTTGCCATGAAAATAATTGTAGAAAAAGACAGGGAGAAGCCATATCATGTATGCGAGAAAGTGACTGGAGTCGATATGCCAGTTCAGGATCGATTATATTGCAGATCTTTCTTTGGATTTTGTCAAAAACCTCGAGATGAACATCTGAGGCACCAAACCAGATATGGCAACAGTACTCAATGCACGGACGAAGGGTAGATTTGTAGATATGCAAGATGAACTCTGAAAAGAAGAAAAAAAAAAATGATAACGACACAGTAAGTCAAATTTATTCCTTTTTAAAAGATGCAAATATTGATTTAATGTAAAATGTTCCATGTACTATTATTTAAAAGCTTCCAGCATGAAACAAAAAAAAACACCTCTGAGTGTTGACTTCAATGTTCACTTTTGTAAATATATATATATATATATATATATATATATATATATTTAAAGGATAAATTTAGGGCATTCAGTGTGAATAGCGTGTAGTCATGCATGAAGAAACTCTCCTTTGAGCGTATGTGTTAATATCAGAGCATGCTGGGTGGTAAATATTTGCCGAAAATAGATAAACGTGGTTTTTTTTTCCAATGACCAGTACTAAATATCGTTCTCTTTGTCAATTTTCTTTTTCCCGCCAAAGAAGAACGTTATTTATTCATTTATTTTTTGTTTTGTTTAATCCTGTTTAAAGATGGCTGCTGGGCTTTTACTGCTTCATCGCCGATCGGGCAATCATATGAAAAGGGATTAACGTCGAAAGGAATCTGAAATTTAGGGATTTGACGTATATAATTATATATAAAAAGAGAGAGAGAGAAAGAGAGAGAGAGAGAGAAACTAGAAAGAAAATGGAAGAAAGAATCTTAAGAATGAATGAAAAAAATTGAGATATAATCGTATAGAGATGAGAAAGAAAGAAAGAAAGAAAGAAAGATGAAGGAATGAAATTTTTTTTGAAGAATTCTAAAGGGGAAGGAAAATTGAAGGAAAAATGAAAATAAGTATAAGAAAAATAAAAGACGACAGCCATATCACGTTAAACCACCGTTTCTCGTACGATCATCGATGTTAAGCAACATCGAGTCTGATCAGTAACTAGATGGGTGATTGCTTGGGAATACCAGGTTCTATAAAAAAAAAAATTGAGCGTGAAAAAGATAGATAAAATAACAATTGTTAATCAGAGAGCTTTTTCCAACTCCAGTTGGGTTCGTTATGTTGACTTAAGCGCAAACATCCTTGGGGAAGGCATAATCGCTCCACTTCTCTCCCTAGCTATGGGTTAATTAGTAAGGACCTCCAATCTGTGGTTAACTGGGGCAAAAAAATGGCTTGTAAACTTTAATTTCCAAAAACGAAACTGCTCTCCTTTTTACACCACAGAAGAACCCTTCCTGCCTCCCATCAGAATGGCTGATGCCCAACTTCGAGAGCGCCTCGTTACGGCTGAATATCTCATACTGTTCACTGACATGAGGTGGAATAAATACATTGAATCAATAGCTTCATCTACCGCAAGGAAAGTTGGTTCTCTGTGTCGCGCCAAAAGTTTTTCTCGTCTGAGTCCATCCTTCAAATCTATAAATCAACCATCCGTCCTTGCATGGAATATTGCTGTCATATATGGTCTGGTGCCCCCCTGTTCATCTCGAGGTCCTCGACAAAATCCAGAGACGAATATGCAATGTGATAGGTCCTGATCTGGCATCTCGTCTACAATCACTTTCCCACAGACGTGATGTGGCTTCCCTCTGTCTTTTCTACAAATATTTTCATGGCAACTGTTCCGACGAGCTACTTTCGCTGGTTCCCAAACTGCATGAATTTAAACGTGCTACTAGGTTGGCATCTCGGTCCCACCCTTTCACTGTCAAAACGGTTAAATGTAACCGTCTCTTCTACTCCAACAGCTTCTTCTCTCGCACACTTCCCATCTGTGGAACTCCCTTCCTCTTACTTGCTTCCCTGATAACTATAATTTTCAACTATTCAAATGTAATATCAATCGACATCTTCTGATGCCTTGATCTCCGTCCTTCTCTATAATCTTCCCTCAAACACTCCTCTTTACTCTTGCTCTCACTCTGTAACCCCCTTGCGTGCTAGTGGCACTCCCGCCTTGCTTGGGGTGAAATGCTTAAAAAAAAAAAAAAAATCTAAAAAAATATTATATCTAAAAATATTTTCTATTTCTATAACCTACAAAGGTTGATAAACCGTAAAAACGAATCAATCCTTAAAACAGAATATTAAGGAAAAATATTAAAAGTGTAAAAAGAAAAATGTGATTTAATAAAGAGAAGAGTATGCCCCTTCAGAACATGGGTTTCATCATTCTCCACAACTTCCTAAATTTTTTTCTTTTCAATATCCCGAAAATATCCATGTTCTGACATCCTTTAATTTTTATTATGTAGGTTATCATGCTTTTCTTTTGTTCTAACTTTTTTGAGTTTCAAATATTCCAAGCCTTCTTTCATCATTATAAATTAGAAATTTTTCTCAAAATTTTTCTCATTCTAACAATAAAAATCTTTTTTCTTCGTGAAAAAAAGGCTTCCTTCCTATTCTTTACATCCTCCTTTAGAGCTCTGTAAACTCTATTGCCGCAAAAAATTTTTACCATGCTTAGATTGAAACAAAGTCACAGCTATGGGGCACCTAGTGAGTATCGACGTCAGCACATAACTAATAGTTTTCTAGACTGGCGAGTTAACCTCTGCTCAGTGACCTTGCTATTTATTGAATTTAGCTTGGAACGAAGTCACAACTGTGGATCGACTTCTATACATAAATTTAACCATTTATGATTGATCTCGTTATTTACTGAGAATTAATTTGTTCAAAAAAAATAACTATCTGAATTTTGTACAAAACAGTCGTAATTTTCTAAACAAGCTCGTTAACCTCCGCACAATGTCTTCGTTATTTACTGACTTTAGCTGAGGATCGACATCCCTAGACGATTAAAATCAATTATAAAAAATTTCCAATTATTTTTGAATAAAAATTAAAAATTTTATAGTTAAAACCGAGGAAAGAAAGAAAATTTTGTAAGAAAGAAAGACAGACAAAAGAAAGAAAGAAAGAAAAGAAAGAAATAAAGAAAGAAAGAAAGAAAAAAAAAAAAAAGAAAAAAAGAAAAGAAAAAAACCTAGAAAAAAAAAAAGAAAGAAAGAAAGAATTTTTTCACAGACAGACAGACAGAAGACAGACAGAAATTTAAAGAAAGAAAGAAAGAAAAGAAAAAAAAAGGAAAGACAAAAAAAAAAAAAGAAAGACAGACAGAAAGAAAAAAAAGAAAGAAAAAAGAAAAAGGAAAGGTTCTCAAAAAATACAGATTACAGACAGAAAGAAAGAAATTTTTTATTACAGAAAATAAAAAAAAAGAAGGAAAGAAAGAAAGAAAAAGAAATACAGACAGACAGACAGACAGAAAGAAATAAATTCATGAAAATAAAAGAAAAGAAAGAAAGACAGAAAAAAAAAAAAAGAAAGAAAGAAAGAAAGGAAAGACAGCCCTTGAACAGAAAATTAAAAAAAAATACAGAAACCAAGACAGACAGACAAATAAAAATACATTTCTGTTTTCTCTCTTTTTTTTTTAGAAAGAAAAAATCAAAGAAAGAAAAAAGGAAAGAAATGAAAAAAAAAAATTTTTTTATGACACACAGAAAGAAAAAAAGAAAGAAGAAAGAAAACAGACAGAGAAAAAGAAAGAAAAAAAGAAAGAAAAAGAAAAAAAAAAATTTCAACACATTTTTATGTTTTCGAATTTTTTTTTTTAACTTCATCTCCCAATTTAAAAGAAGAATCGAAATTAGATATCAAGAAATTTTTTTTTTTTTTAGCTTCAAAAGGCGAGATGATATTGATATCCATTGCGCTTTTAAGTAGGATAACCAGATGTATGGCAATTTAACAAATGTAAAAATATTTTAGCAATGAAAAGATTGAGGCGAACTGGATGCCAAATCGGCCGTGTAAAATAACAACGCAACTGGTTCAGACCAAATTTTTCTTTTTTCTTTTTTTTCATTTGCCTATTACATACTACCGTTCAAAAAAGAATACATTCCGGTCAAAAAAAAGAAAAAGGATGTGTTTCTATTAAATACATTATTTATTGATTTGACATATTGCATACTATGCAATTTAATTTTCGCGGCTAAATTAAAAATAAACGCGAAAAAATTTGAATAAAAAAAAGAGAGAAAGATTGAATTTTTTTTTTTTTTTATCAAAGTTTTAGAGAGAGAGATTTTTTATATATAGTTATATTTGTTGTAAAGAGAGAGATCTTGAGGCAAAATAAAATATATGTATTAATAACAAGAGAGATTATTGATCGAAATTTTTAACATATGAAATTTAAAAACGAATAAAAAAAGGGGAGGTAATTATCATTTTTTGAAAAATTTTTTAAAATTTTTTTTCTTTGTTTTCAAATTGATGGACGTACCGGAGGAGGAGGATGAAAACATGTGATGTAAGGGAAATTATTTTTTATAAAAGGTTTTACAAACAGAGAGATCAGAGAACAGACAAAAACATTCTTTACCCAATTTAAGCATTGTCTAATAGATCAGTTAGATAAATAGATAGATAGATAGATATATAAAAAGAGACTGAGATTCAGACAAGATAGATAGATAAAATAATGAAGAGAATGAGATAGATAGATTTTTGAGAGACTGAGATAGATAGATAAATGATAGATAAATAGATAAATAAAAGGAATATATAACAGACCTTGATAGATTTGAGAAACAGATATAAAAAATAGAATTTTATAAAAAAGATTTCTTGTTTCTTACAAAAACAACATTTGCTATGATTTTTCACAAAACACACACACACAAAAAGTTCACACAAAATATAAATATATTGTATGAGATTTTTTTGTTTTTTTAGATAGATAAATAGATTTTTTTTTAAAATCTTATAATTTTTTTTATTTCATTGTTCAAATTCATTTTTTTTTTTGTATTAAAGAAAAAGAAAAGATTCAATTTTTAGCTTTATGACATTCTTTTTTTATTGTTCCTTAAAAATTGTTCCTGTTTTTCAATTTAAAAAATTATAAAAATTTTTTTAAAAAAACCATGTTTGTTTGTTTGTTTTTTTCCATCTTTCAAACTTTTCTTTTTTTATCAATTTTTTTCCTTCCGCCATTTTTTTTTCTTTTTTTTCCGTTTTATTTCATTATGGAACTTATCTTCCTGCTTTTCTTTTTTCCATTTCTATTTAAAAAATTCTTCATTCCTTTATTCTTCTTTCATTGTTTGAAAAACATGTAAAATATTTCATTTCATTTTAAAAGATTTTTTTCTTTTATTTATCCTTTTATCTTTTTTTTTTTCTTTCTTTCTTTCTTTTCTAAAATCTTTTTAGTTTTTCTAATTCCTTTTATCTTTCTAAAAAAAAACATGTTTTTTCTTTTTCTTTCTTTTTTGAAAAAAAAAATTTATCTTTTTTTTTTTTCTTTCTTTTTTTTTAATCTTTTTTTTTTTTTTTTATTTCTAAAAATATATAAAATAAATTTTTTTCTTTTTTTTCTTTTTTCTGTTTTCAACTAAATTTCCTTTTTTCTTTTTTTATGTTTCTTTATTTTCTTTCTTTTCTTTTAAATTCCAATATAAATTTATTTTTTTTTTTTTTTTTTTTTTCTTCTTTTTTTTTTCTTTTTCTTTCCGTGTAAAAAATTGTCCATTATTTTTTTGAATTTTTTTTCCTTTTTATTTCTTCATGTTTTTTTTTTTTTCAAAAATTATTTTTGAAAAGAATTAAATATTAATTTTCAATGTTTTAACAATAAAAAAAAAAAAAAAAATTGTAAAAAAAAAAAAAAAAAAAAAAAATTTTTGGAAAAATTTCAAAGGAATGTCAAAATATGAAAAAATTCGATTAATTTTTGTTTTTTTTTTCCGCATTGAATTTAAACAGGAAATTTCCTCAATTTTTTATTTAATAATAAAAAAAAACGTTTTATAAATCTTATCGATTTTCTTTCTGGTTTATATGAAACGGAAAAAGGAAAGAAAAAAAAAAGAGTTGATAATGTATTTTCAAATGCTCAATTTTCAAAAAAAAAAAATATTTTGAAAATATATATATATATATATATATATATATATATATATATATATATATATATATTTCAAATTTGAATTCTCTTTGTTAAAAAAAAAAAAAATTAAAAAAGTTGAACTTTGCTCCATTGAGGAGATGGACGAAGAAAATAAAAAAAGCTATCAAAATTTTGAGCGGATCTTTTCGATAATTAAAAAAGAAAGAAATTAAAACTTTTTACTTTAGACAGCTGAAAAAAAAGGGTTTCCGCAAACTTTAAGGTAAACGCGATTAAAAAAAAATCTAAATTTAAAAATTTTTTTGATTAGAATTTTTAAAAAAATTTTTCATGCGTAAAAAAAAACAAATTCAGTCCTGAAAAAAAAATTAACGAAAACCAATTCAAGGTTTTGCGGTTTCAACATAAATTCAAAGAACGAATTTAATCTTCTTGCTAGGAAAAAAAATATTGTTCTTCTCTCCTAAAGACGAGCAAAAAACTGAAAAAACTGTAAAGAAAAAATTCTATTCAATCTAGATTTTGATCAAATTGACGTAGGTCAAAATTTAAAAAAGCTTTAAGAAAAAAAAGAAAGTTCGATCAAATTGTGAAAAAAAAAAAAGATTATCTAGCCCCTCGTAAAAAAATAAAAAAAAATAATTTTTTTTCATCTAAAAAAAATTGTGTTAAGGAAAAAATAATAAAAAATAAATATTTAAATCAAGGTACTAAAAAAAATCATTTGTCAAAAGATTCTGCAAGGAAAAAAAATTTGAGGAAGAAAAGATAATTAATCCATGGTTCTTCTAGGGTCCTCTGAGGTGAACTTGATTACAAAATCTAATTTTTGAATCTCTCAGGGTAAAAGCAGTATATATTGGGATCAAACAAAAATGAAAAAAATTAAAAAAGAAAATAAAAAAAATTTAAAAGAAAAAGAACAAAAAAAAAGAAGATAAAAAGAAAAGAAAGGACAAAAAAGAAATAAGTAAAAAAAAGAAAAAAAATGAAAAAAAGAACAAAGAAAGAAAGACTGGAAGAAAACAAAGATACCAAAAATTAATGAAAGAGAAAGAAAGGACGTGAAAAAAAAAACGAAAGAAAAGAAAGAAGAA
>CAHIKZ030002237.1:107500-112500 GCA_903632075.3 Acanthosepion pharaonis | reverse complement strand
AAAGAAGGAAAGCAACAGAAATCGATCTGTGGCAGGAAAAGAAAATTCTATGAAAGAAATTAACAAAATAAAGAAGAAACGATAAAGAAAAATAAAAAAAGAGAAGCAAAGAAATATCATAAAAAAGAAAAAAACATTAAAAAAATGGCAAAGAATAAAGGCAGAGAAAGGAAAAAGCAGAAAATAGAAACAGAAAAATCAAAGCTAATATTAAAACATTTAATTTCAAAAAATAAATGCAGTTAAAAACCTATCATAAAAAAAATATACGAAAATAATCAAACAAAATAAAAAAAAAATTACCACGGCAACAGGATGGGTTGGGGTGTCCATTTATAGAGAATCTAATCAATTGAATCGAAAGTGGCCCTAACATGACAACAAATCCCCATATCAATTCGACAGGGTTTTCTGGCTGAATACATTTTCTTCAGTACCAATTGGCCAGAGCAGTTCTTGCAATTAGCGTATATCTAAATTTCTCGCTTTTAACGCACCATCGCCGTGCAGGCTGTAATGGTCGCAATTGGTCCGACTGAATTCCAAAACAAAATTCATTGAAGAGGATTTATTTAAAGCGGGGAGACGTCAGACCTGCAAAATTGTTGTAATTAGAGGGTAAAACAGAAGTGGTATATAATTTCAATATTTGATAGAGGCTGGAATATTTTATTCACAATAGTAAAAAAACACAGAATTTATATTAAATTTATCAAAATTCATTTTTTTTTTCCGAGAACTGGGAAAAAATTGATGCCCCAAATAATAGATGAATTCTAGAGATCAATATGATTCGTTATACAGAAAAGGAACAATGACAGTGCGATCGTTATAAAAAAGTTTGTCTCGCTTTCGATCGTCTGTTAGTATACTAAATTAGATTTTCACAAAGTGTTTCGTCCTTTCAGTCCCATATATTGGGTTGGGCAAAAAGTTATGTTTCTAATATAAAAAAAAAAATAAGCGAACGAACTGTTTTTGGCAAACCCAATATATTGTGTTGAGAAAATTAAAATCTAAAAAATGGGACCGGAAATACTTCGGTTTTCAAATTTTTTTTTTCTTTTTATATTTTTTGGAAGAAAGCTTATTGAATTTGTATATAAATCGCCCCAGCTATGGGTAAATATATACAGACCTTGGATATAACTGGTCTACCTTAGAAAGAAATGGCAACCTTCATAGGGAAAAATCTACCTCGTCAATCATGTATCAAAAAACATGATATAAAAATATATATCAATCATGACACAAATTAAACAACGTTTTCGTTCAATTTTGCAAACTAATCGATGAAATTTGAATAGGCTGATTTGTTTGTAAAATACTTTGACAAAAAAAAAAAAAAAAGAAAATTTTTCAAATAAAATGATAATTTTTTAATTTAATTTTCTGAAATTTCTCATAGATTTTCTCCGAAAATGAGCCGCCATTCTGAAGATGAGGTCGAAACAACTCTTATGAAGATTATGTTTTTTTTTATATCATTGATTATAACTTGTAGAGTGTAACCCGGATATAAGAGATTATATAAATGAGATTTCTCTGGTCCCAAATTAGAGCCTGTCATTAATATATATATATAATATATAAAAATATATAAAGAAACCCGGATATAAGAAAATTGTTCTCCGGTCCCGACAACTTAAAATATCCGGGTTAGACTGTACCTCAAATAGGATCTTTAATAAATATCACATTAATATATGGCAAATATTGCTTTATAAAAAAAAAATCGTCAGTCATGTATTTCGAAAGATACATGATTTTTTTTTCACCACGAATGATTGGTGGTTTGCTTAATATATGCGTCAGTGGCATGGCATTTTTCTGTTTAAAATCCTTCATGAAAGTTAGAACTAGTGAAGACAAGAAATGTTATTTTAATAATAAAAATTAATAATTTACCGTCACACACATATATAACAAATATATATGTATGTCTGGCCACTCGTATTCGATTTAAAAAATTTCGGCTAGCCAATCCTTTATAGACGCTTGCCAGTCGTTGTTTTTGTTCAAATCTTCTGTTCTTTTAAGCAGACCTCTGCTTTACAGTTTCTGGGAAAGAGCGTTTGGGATTAGTGATGGCGAAAATTTGAACAAGGCCAGTACGCTTTGCTTATTCGGGTTCCGTCTACCCAATATATACAAACTTTTGAATCAACCTATATGATTTTAAATAAATTCCAAAATTTTTTACATTTTAATTATAATATATCGAAACCCTCCAGTCCGATAACATAATTTCTCCTTCCCGTCAAATTTTCACTATGGTGACATTTGAACCCGAATCACATGGTCAGAATGTGAACGTTCTAATAAAAAATCATCGTATTACATATATATATATATATATATATATATATATATTTATATATATATATATATATATATATATATATATATATATTATATATATATATATATATTAAGTTGTTGTCCTTTACTGAGATGTAAAAAATTCACAAAATCTACTTTTATTTTATGATGTCTGTAGAACAGACGAAAGCTTGTAAAAATTAAAAGACCTTTATGCAACTGGAATTTATAAATATAATTTATCATATCATTTATATACAGGTTCAATAATTGATGTATCTTATTTATATTGTTTGATACGATGTATTTCTGCCATTTAAATCATTAACCTCTATATTTGTTTTTTCAATATGAATGATTTTTTTTAAATTATAAATATATATATATATATATATATATATATATATATATATATGTATATTTATATTTAAAAATTTGAAAAAATGGAAACGTTTCATTGAAAATAGATTCGCAAATTACGCATATTTAAAATTTCTATATTTCATCTATTTATCCAAATAATAAAAAAAATGTGTTGTGTTTGTAAATTTTTAATGCATAAAATAAATATTGAACCATAATTTTTTCCTTAAGATGGACAAAAATTTTTGATTAAAGAAGAATCAAAAAAATTTACAGAGGTAATTTATTGTATATATATATATATATATATATATATATATATATATATATATGTGTGTGTGTGTGTGTGTGTGTGTGTGTGTGTGTGTAAAATATATATAGAAAATAGGAAAGAACTCGTTAGGTAAATAATCCAAAGTTCTTTAGTATTTTTTTATTATTTTTAAAAAAATAGTGCTCGATATAAAAGTAGAGCATAAATATAATTATTTATTTAAAAATATGATTCCATCACGCTACATAAGAGTTCTCATGTTTCAAAACAAGAGCCGAAAACTTCAATATAATTATTTGAATTAAATTGAATTAAAAGTACCAAGCTCTGTTCCATCTTCAAGCGAAATTTTTTTTGAATAACTTATTTCTGAAATTTACGCGTTTTATAAGCATATTCATTATTGAAATTAAAATTTCTATGGTAACGGCTAGAGCAATTGTTTAAACAAAAAAAAAAGGCGTAAGGTGTTAATAATTTGTATCAATATCTCAGTTACATTCAAAGATGTCAAGTCAGGGTAAGGTTGGGGTGTCTAAATTTAAAGCGGAAGATGACATCGTCTAGTCTGGTTAAGTGTCTATGGAGATTTATTTATTTTTTTTTTTTTTTTTTTTTCTGAAAGAGTTTGATATGATTGGCTGCGCCATTTAAATGTTTTAATTTTCTTTTCAGTTAACATTTTTAAAAAGTTTTCGTTCCCTATACACACACACACACACACACACATATATATATATATATATATATATATACAAAATTTAATTTTATTTCATTTATTACAGGTTTGGTTCCAGAACCGTCGAACAAAATGGCGAAAACGCCACGCAGCTGAAATGGCGACCGCGAAGAAGAAGCAGGAACAGGCCGAAGAAATGGAAGGCAGTTCCGACCTCGAAGACGACAGCTCGGATATTCCTAGAACACATGTTATGCCCCCCGACCAATCAGGATAAGATGGATTTACAAAAATAAATGAAATAAAAAGAAATAAAAGAAAGAAGATATTAAAAAATTAAACGAAAAGAAAGACAGAAAAATGGACTAAAGTGAATATATATATATATATATATATATATATATATATATATATATATATATATATATATATATATATAAAATAAATAGGGAAGAAATTTCTTTCCTCAAAAAACTGATAACTTATACCAACAACTACAAAAAAAATACAAAAAAACAACAACAACAACAAAAAAAAAATACAAGAGACAAAAGCAAATATGAAAAGTATTTACACGTGAACATCGTAGGAGGTGATGAAAAGTTTTCAGCCTGACCATGTAATGATTAAAAAAAAACAAAAAAACAAAACAAAAAAACGTCGGGTGGGGGTGGGGTGGCGGAACAAATTCTGACGTTTGGTCAGATCAGATTTCTGGGAAATATAGGTCAGACGGAGAACTTTTTCAGTACCCCCTGGTAAGGCACCTGATATATCAAAATTTCACTTCGCACTTCATTAAAACGAAGAAGAAATAGAAGCTTACAAATCAAGGAAATGTTTGTACCTTTGTTTTCTCGTTATTATTTGTCAAAACAAGATCAATTCTGTTAGTTATACAAACGAATAATATAAACAATAATAAAATCGCTTCGCCGTGGAGCATTCATTAACAACCTACCATTGTAGACCATTACTTCCGTGGTGAGTTCGACCCTTATTGTTATTCTATATACCGTATCCTGTCCGAACGTGGGCGATTATGGCTCTCCACAATTTCCTGGATCTTTGGGCTAAATGCCATCATATTGCCATAGAACAATAATTAAAAGCTAGTTTTGTAAACAATCCCTTTTGCTTTCTGCGCGCCCGAAATGTGTGACCATGAGCCAGACGGAACCAGTGTGTGTGTAAATATCAAAGACTAACACAAAGTTTAATAAATTGACTAATTGGAGACTCCAAACTCATAGTCTTGTTCTGTACCAAGCATTGGTTTCTAAATATAAATATGCATTTATTTTAATGCATGACCGTATAAGACATACGCAATCATGGCTCTCCACATCTTCCTTCTTTAAT
>CAHIKZ030002237.1:77500-102500 GCA_903632075.3 Acanthosepion pharaonis | reverse complement strand
TTTTGTATTTATTCATATATATATATATATATATATATATATATATATATATATATGTGTGTGTGTGTGTGTGTGTGTGTGAATTTATGTATGTTAAATTTCTCAGAATAAGTTCTAAGTTGTGGTAAATTCGATAAAAAAAAGACATTTATTTAATGTAACTAAAAATATTTCGCTTTTAAACTTGTATGATAAAGTCAGATTGTCGAAACGCGTCGGCAATGACTAAGAAATACTTTCCAATTCTCTTTTTTACCCAACACACACACACACACACACATATATATATATATATATATATATGAAGAAATATAGATTTAAGGTATGCTATGTTTATGTGATAAAGTGCTCAGTATCAGAGATAGAGCGTATGTCAATATAAATATGTAATGTAAAAAATAATTCAATGTTCACTTTTATATATATATATATATATATATATATATATATATATATATATATATATATAGATAGATAGATAGATAGATAGATAGATAGACATACATATAGTGATAGAGATAGAGAGAAAAAGTGAGACAGGGAGACAGAAGACAGAGATAGTGGGTGATAAGAGATATGAAACCTGTTAATAAATCCTTTTAAATTATGTTATTTTTAATATACGGATGTGTGTCTAATAAGTTTTAATGATTAAAAAAACATCTGACTTCATTATGCTTGGTCAATTGTCCTCGTCCTACTGAAAGAATTTGCCCAGATAGCTTCCATTTGCCCTGATAGCTTCCATTTGCCGCGATAGCTTCCATTTGCACCGATAGGCTCTGTTTAAAAATTAAAAAAAAAAAAGAAACCTTGCCTAGAACTTTTCAGGAGAATATTATCATTGTCAAGTAAATATTTAAAAAAAAGGTGCATGTTAAGTATCACTTAACATCAAAATCTGGGCTACTATCACCGAAGTTAAGCAACATCAAATCTGGTCAGTACCTGGATGGGTGACGGCTTGGGAATCCCCGGTCCTGCGAGCTTGGATATGTTATTAATCTAATGGTTAACAAATCGAAATTGGAACTCGAAGAACCGAGTTCCAGTTCCAGTTGAGTTTGTTATAGTCACTTACACGCAAATACCCTTCGGAAAGTTATAACTTCGCCAAAATGACCCCTATTAGCGATGGGTTAATCAGTAGGTCTTGTATCAGTAAATCATTATTATCTAAAAAAAAATTATAACACCCTAAAAATATTTTCTGGCTTTAAATAACTTACAAAGGGTTTCTAAGCCGTAAAAATATTTTAACTAATCACACTTGAAAAACGTAATAACGAATGCCCAAATATTGTTTTTTATTGCGTCCTCTCTGTTATCTTTCTTTTACTCTATCTATTATTTTCGACGCCGATCCACCTTCCAACTTGTCTCGATTTTTCACTTTCTTAATTTAATTTTTTAAAACAAAGTTAAATGCGGTCGGTTTGCATTACGACCGACAGCACATGCAATCCTTGGAACTGTCAGGGATGACTGGTTCATGCCTTCCATAAGGTCGTAGATAACACAAGCTACCTCAGCTGGTTCCATTTTCCGTGCTCTTAACACTGGAGCCAATGCTTGTTTTCATTTTATTGCTTTACAAACAGTAACATAAGTCAATCTTGAACTAATGTGTATACCAGCGTACATATTTTTTAAACCCCTATGGAGAAAAAAAAAAGATGTTGGGGAGGAATACGTGCTTTACAAATCTGGAAGGGCTGCTGGAAACAAATTAGTTTTACTTTCTGTTGAAGAAATTATAATTCTATTTAAGCCGAACCTCAGCTGATTCCAACATGGCGTTTATTACAGCTGGTTTCATTATATTGATGATTGAGGCACATTGTAGCCGGTTAAAAATGATTGCTTTATTTTATTTAAGTCTTGGAACGGCAGTTCTGCCAGCGACCAGGAAAATGGTATATTTGCACACAGGGAAAAATGGAAAACATACAATACGTGGTGTTACCGGTGTGTAACAGCAAAATTGTCCAAATCATGTAACAGCATATTGTCCATCCCACAAAATGTTTAATATCTAAAAACCTACTAAGCTAATTGAGTTTCTTTTTTCCTGGTTTTCAGTTAAGACATTTGGCCATCTTGACACCATTTTTCGTAGAAATCACTGAAAAACCCTTTGAGTTATTCAGCTAGAAAGACAACAGGTTAAAATTGTTTTGAGTCAGACCCACTGTCTTTCCACCTGAGCAATAGTGAGTGGAAAAAGATTATTCAATCCTTCAGTAATCAGACCGAAATACATACTCTGGCTTCCATCTTCAAAGTCCATTCAAGAACCATCAAGAGAATGGTAATTAAGTTTTAAAAAAGTGTGAACAGTCGAGAGGAAAACTGGATAAGAAGGTTGCAACGGAAAGAGGGATCAGCATTTCAACTTAGAGCTGGAGGTCAATTAGAAAAAAATCCATCTAAAGGCATAAGACCTTATGCACGGGAGAAGTGAATTTCAAATATTACAGTCCAAAGAGCAGAGAAAAAAACCTTGAAAATGAAATCGTACGTAAAATATGTGAGGTAGTTGTAACTCCAGGACAGAAAGTTATTAACTTTAGAGAGGCGAAGATCATCTTCAATAAATTGGAAAATGATGTATGGAATAATATATATATATATATATATATATATATATATATATATATATATATATTTATATATATATATATATGTTATTTTGCATATATGATATATATATATATATATATATATATATATATATATATATATATATATATATATTATTTTAATATAAAAGTATACATTGAAGTCAACACGCAGAGGCGACAGGCTGTTTCAAAAGCTTGACACAATATTTTTGGCCTTACGATTGCGCCTTTAACCATTTACAGTCAGCCTCTGAGTGTTACTTCAATGTCCACTTTTATATTTATATTTACGTACGCTGTATCTCTGATATTGAGCACTTTATTCCATAAATATAGCAAACTATAAAACTATATTTCGTCATATATATATATGAAAAAAATGTTGTAACAAAATGGCCATTTTTGTAGTGATTTTATAACATATTTATGTTATAATCTTCGAATAATTATATTTGCTCTACTCTGTATTGAGCATTCATTTATAATAGTATTCGTTGGTTACTGGAATTTATTCCGTATACACCAATCCTATACTTTTTTCATTATTCATCTATCTATCTATCTATTTATCTATCTATCTATATATATATATATATATATATATATATATATTAATATATAAGTCAACATATTTTGGTATCAAGCGTGTTTCATACTAGATGCAATCGTTAAAGCCTTCCGACGATTGCATCTAGTATGAAACAGACTCGCCTAAATGTTGACTTCTATGTTCACTTTTATTTACACACGCTCTATCTCTGATATTGGGCACTTTATCCCATAAATATAGCACATCTTAAGACTATATTCCTTCATATATATATATATATATATATATATATATATATATATATATATATATATATGTGTGTGTGTATGTTTGAGCTTTTGTATTATATTTGATTATACATTGAGTTCTAACTGATTCTATCCTCTCGAAAATGTATTTATATAGATTTATATATATATATATATATATATATATATTGACTACCAATATCAAATCTCTCTTCTCTCTCTCTCTCTATATATATATATATATATATATATATATATATATATATATATATATATATATGAGCCTTGTTTTAACCCTTCTGATTCTTAGACTTCCCTTAATTAAGGAGGAACATGTCATTTTCGTTCATGATCGATTTCATCACGATCATTAAAAATAATAATGTGTTTTAAGCGGATTTTGTGAAGGTTATCAGCGCGGAAGGTGAAATCACTAAGCCAATTTCAATTTATAATCGATTATGTTTCGTTAAAACTCTTACAAGAGGCATGAATTCATATTTCACCGATTTTAGGATACATAATGTGGTAATTCAAATACCCGTAAATAAAAGGGTAGTCTCGCTTCTTTAGCATTGATAGGTCAACTAATCTAGGAGACGGCCATCTCTGAATTGTCACAGACATATTTACTTTAGATACAGCTCTTCTACACGTGATATTAGTTTTTTTTAAATTTTTTTTTACAATTTACATTACGTCTACCGGCTTGCGCACTAGAAAGACTTATTAAAAATATCTTCTCGTTCAGGGTTCGGAATCCTCGTCTCTCTTTGCAGTCTCTTGCAGCCGTTGCATTATAAAAACAAAAAGCAAAACAAGGCTTCTGCTCAAACAAGTGTATCTACTAGAAATAACACCGGAATTTTTTTTAATCATTTCACCCCAAGCAAGACGTGTATGCCACTAGTCCGCAGGGGATGACAGGGAGTGAAAGTGAAAGAAAAGACTGAGAATAGTGAGTGATTGATATTGCATTCAAATTTTTGAAGAAGCAAGTAAACGAAATAAAGTTCCACAGGCAGGAAGTGCGAGAAAAAAACTATTGGGGTAAAAGTGGCGGTTGCATTTAGCTATTTCAACGGTAAATGGGTGGGACCTAGATTCCAATCTAGTAGGACGCTAAAATTAAGGTAGTCGAGGCACCAGGGGAAAAAAAAGCTCGACAGAACAGTTGCCATGAAAATATTTGTAGAAAGGACAGAGGGAAAAGTCAGGATCGATTGCAGATTCTTCTTTGGATTTTGTCAAGAGCCTCGAGATGAATAGCAGGAGTACCAGGCCATATATGGCAGCAGTATTCAAAGCTAGGATGAATGATAAGACTTATAAATATGTAAGATAGATTCTTCTTTGGATTTTATCAAGAATCTCTACATATATAGCAGAAGCACCAGACCAGATGTGTCAGCAATATTCAAAGCTAGGATGAATGGTAGACTTATAAATATGTAAGATAGATTCATCTTTGGATTTTATCAAGAATGTCTAAATATATAGCAGAAGCACCAGACCAGATGAGGCAGCAGTATTCAAAGCAAGGATGAATGGTAGACTTATAAATATGTAAGATAGATTCTTCTTTGGATTTTATCAAGAATCTCGAAATATATAGCAGAAGCACCAGACCAGATATGGCAGCAATATTCAAAGCAAGGATGAATGGTAGACTTATAAATATGTAAGATAGATTCATCTTTGGATTTTATCAAGAATCTCTAAATATATAGCAGAAGCACGAGACCGGATGAGGCAGCAGTATTCAAAGCAAGGATGAATGGTAGACTTATAAATATGTAAGATAGATTCTTCTTTGGATTTTATCAAGAATCTCTAAATATATAGCAGAAGCACCAGACCAGATATGGCAGCAATATTCAAAGCAAGGATGAATGGTAGACTTATAAATATGTAAGATAGATTCATCTTTGGATTTTATCAAGAATCTCTAAATATATAGCAGAAGCACCAGACCAGATGAGGCAGTAATATTCAAAGCCTGGATGAATGGTAGACTTATAAATATGTAAGATAGATTCATCTTTGGATTTTATCAAGAATCTCTAAATATATAGCAGAAGCACCTGACCAGATGTGACTGCAGTATTCAATGCACGGACTAATAATAAATGTGCAAGATGGATTCTGACGAGAAAATTTTTTCTGGCACGACGCAGTGACCCAAAATTAAAAATGCAATTTTCATTCCTTAGTAATCACAGCTGCAAGCATGTACACGTATTTTCTTGGTTAATTAATATGGGATACAATAAATATCCTGTTCTGTACCACACATTTGCTTGTGCGTTGCTTGATATTAACCGGTTTGTGCATGTCTCCTAGTTGCTGACTCACAGTGCATCTCGAGGTGTAGTGGGGAGGCATCAGGTGTCAAGGTTCGGAGAATGAGGCAGGCAAGTTGACTTGGGTATCACATGTAGATAATAGGGGCTTTGTCAAGTCCATCTGTGCGGACTGGGTTACCATGACATGTGCTGTTTTCATCAACACCTATCACCATATCATCCATTTGCCTGGTATACCTTGGTGGATTTTGATTAATTGTACCTGGCGTTACTTTGTAGGCGTGCTGAACTCTCGACCAATAATAATAATAATAATAATAGCACCAACCAGACTAGCTACCCAAAATAACGATGTAACTATCCTCTGGGACATGCCAATACAAACTGACAGGGAAATAAAAGCCAACACACATGATATTATCGTAGAAGTCAAGAAATTCGGAAAGTGTATGCTTATTGACATAGCAGTACCATCTGAGATAAATAGCTCCATGAAAATTATTGAGAAATTGTCAAAATACAAGGACCTAGAGATCGATATTAACAAGATGTGGAAAATGAAGAAATTGTACCAATAGTAATTGGAGAACTGGGCCTCGGGAGAAAAGGAATGGACATTTTTACTAACAGTGTCTCAGGTAACATCAACATAAAAGTTGCCCAGATCACCCTACTCGGAACAACCCATATACTAAGAAAAGTGCTATCAATTAAATGACAATAGTGCTCTGGGGTCTAAGGACCTTAGTTTAGATCCGGCTCTAGAGAATACAAAACAGGAAACATGACATACGCAAGTGTTAATAATAATAATAATAATAATAATAATAATAATAATAATAATGAAGAAAAGAAATTCAGGAAGTGTATGCTTATTGACATAGCAGTACTATGAAACACCACCATGAAAATTATCGAGAAATTGTTCAAATATAAGAAAATGGAGATTGAGATTAACAAGATGTAGGGAATGAAGACTGAAACTGTACCAATAATAATCGGAGTACTGGGCCTCGGGAGAAAAGGAATGGACAACTTTCCTAACAGTGTCCCATGTAACAACAACATAAAAGTTACCCAGAAGATCGCCCTACTAGGAACATCGCAGATAATAAGAAAAGTGCTATCAATTAAATAGCAATTCTGCTCTAGGGCCTAAGGACCATAGTTTAGATCAGGCTCTAGAGGGTGCAAAACAGGAAACATGACATAAGCAAGTGTTAATAATAATAATAATAATAATAATAATAATAATTTAATTTCTATGTCATCAACATCAAGTTGTTTAGAAGATACATCAGGAATATCGCAGATAATAAGAAAAAGCTATCAATTAAATGACAATGCCCAAGGCCTAAGGACCATATAATTTTAGATCCGATCTAGAGGAATATCGCATGATAAAAAGTTTGTTAAAAACATAAAAAATCGTAATAATAATAATAATAAAAGGACAATGGTTCTTTGTCCCAGAGGATCGCCCTATAAACATGCTCTAATAGTGCTAGCACATTAAATGGCAATGCTAAGGACCATAGTTTGACTCGGCTCTACAGGATACAAAACCAGTAAACACATAGCATACATATAATAATAATAATAATAATAATAATAATAATAATAATAAGAAGAAGAAGAAGAAGAAGAAGAAGAAGAAGAAGAAAAAAGAAAAAGAAGAAGAAGACGAGGTTAAGAGTCAATTCTTATTTCGTTTAAGCCACTAAAAATTTATTGTGAGAAAACTCAATGAATAGAAACTGTAATATAAAAGTTTATATTTATAGGTCAATCAGCTTGATTCCCGATTTTTCGTAGCAACAGCAGGAGGCTTTATTCAATATGATTAAGAACATTTTCCTGTTACGATAGAAACAAAAATTCTCATTAAGAAGTGTGGATACCAGACAGCTCTTCAAATATAGGAGATTTGATTGCAAAATAATTTTACAATCAAGTCTCCCGAAGAGTGGATCTCATTTCCGCGCAAGATTTGACGTTAAAGGAGGATTGGTTTTAAAAAAAGATAAAGAAATATTCCTTAAAGTGTTCAATAAAGATATGTTAAATAAGCATTCTAGAAGCACATATGTTTTGTTGATATATATATATATATATATATATATATATATATATATATATATATATATTGCAGTTCAAAGGTTTGACGCCACACCTGGTAATTTTTTTAAATTGGGCCAAAACATAGTTGTTTTGTACTTTAAATAAGAGAAAATTATTAGACATTGTAGAAAAAAGTGAGACTATTTAAATTAGAAATTTTATGACAGAAAGTAAAAAAAGCATTTTTTGATTAAATTTTGCTCTCGTCAAAATATCCTCCTTTGGCCTTGATTACCGCAGCAAAACATTTTGGCATTCGTTGCAAAATATTCTCAAAGTATAAGTTTGATTCCATTCTTTTTTCAATGACTCTAAGAGCTCTATTTCATATTTTTTTTCTTTTTTTTTTTTTAGTCTTCTGTTAAGTTCATCTGTGTTAATACTGGAAGTGGCTTCAGGCCCTTTGAACTGTAGTACACACACTCACGCACGCACATATACCTGCAAATACACACACACACACACAATATATATATATATATATATATATATATATATATATATTAGGGCTGACCAGGCTCTTTAGAGTTATAGAACACGTCTGGTGTAGGAGATTTATCTCTTACATGAAAAAAATGGGTTCTATTGTCTGCTTCGTCTGTGGCATTTATTTGCACCGACTGATTGGTTCATTCTTATTGACACAGTTTACTTGCAAGGTCCACCGGCGAGAGAGTGAAGGCGACTGGCTCAGGTAAAGAATATTACTGGAAGGCTCTAGCTGGAGCTCTACACAGTGGTAGACTGATGGGTGATGGCCGTTCTTTCATAAACCATTATATATATATATATATATATATATATATATATAAGTGTTGTAGAGTAGTTTCACAGTGGAGGCTTGTAGTTGTACTAAGTCGGTCCTAAAATAGGTTCGACGTACAAAACGTTAGGAACTTGATATAATAGGTAATGACGCAGTAATCTAGTTGTGGTCGCTGATACTTTTTATATCCGACTAACGGTCGTCCGACATCGACCAACTCACTGAGCGATATTCGACTCCCCCACATCGTTACTATTATGTACTCCTACTTATTATTAACGTGGAAGAGTCCGAGCTAACTAAAAGAATAGTTGTGTTCCACTATAACACAAACTGAATGTATAAAAAGTCGGTTTACATAAAGAGACTGATGATCTCGGCGTAATAGATGGCCGAGCAGGTTATTGGAGAAATAGGCATCAAATTTTAAAAGCTAGAACAGTCAGGCTGGAAAGAGACCGACTCACTGAAGGATAAATATTCCGATAATAACTCTAAAATTTTCAGGCTTCATTTCATTTAAAATGTACGAAACATAGAATATTCTAGAAATCACCAGTGTTTCTGGGTGTAGCATTCTTGTTCACAAGAATGGTGCAAAGAATAATTTAAATCTTTTGCATAAGATTTCTAAACAAATTCAACTACGCAAGTATATTGACACATCTCTGAAGCAAATTGAATTCTCCAGCTTTCTTGAGCTGATATTCAGCTATCTCCTCATAAATTTAACACCTTAAGTCTATATTTCTTCCATCATGCTATAATCTAATAACTATATATTATATATATATCTCATATATATATTCTTTCAGAAAAACAATATGGCCTTCGTTTCTCTACATCGAACGCTGACGTGTTAAATTTATTTACTGAAAGAGTCTGTCCAGTTTATTAATAATTTCGAAACTGGGGATTTGTTTTCTCCAAAATATTTTACCATACTTGTCAAATTCACTTAATCAATTATGGTATTTCTGGGTGAATTTACTCTTCAATCTTTCTTATCTAATCCCGAAATGGAAGTTGTCGTGAACATGAAACTCTTCTAGATCTTCTTGCAACGCTATAGTAATGGATAGCGGCTTGGTGAAAAATCCAGGCTTGATTTTGAATTCCAGTCAATCCATTAATTCAAGCTTAGTAGTTCCCTTGGGAAATATATGAATTTCATCCTCCCCAGAAATGGGTAAATAGCAGAACAGATCGGGTTCTATAGCTGTTTTTATGGCCTTTTCTAATGCAGAAAGGAAATGGTAAAAAAGCGGTTAAAAAATCAGTCGTCAGTCGTGTATTTAAAGATACATGTTGGTCTATTCATTCTTTACTGAGGGTAATTTGACTGAAAGCTCAAAGTTGAGAAATGAGACCGAATATTGAACCCCCAGATATGACAAAATATCCTGGATCCAGGTTCTATAGCCTTGGGTAAAAAAACTGGTTTACCTGTTAAAAAAAATTAAAACCTTATTCATGAATAATGACTCGTCAGTCATATATCGAATACGAAATTTAGTTTTTCGCTTTTTGTAATGGCATATAATCAATATTGAGTTGACGTGCTAAAAAACATTTTACGAAGGTAAGAAATCATTCAGTAGTTCTATAACATTAGTAAATAGCAGGACAGACTGTGTTCTATAGCCTTCTGACCATGAGATGGTCTGATGAAGAAAGAAATGGCGCCCTATTTGGGAAAACATTCTGCCTCTTCAGTCATGTATCGAAAGATACATGATCGCCCCCAGCGTATCATGCATGGCATATAAGTGCCTGTGACATATTTTTGTTCCTAATTTTCATCAACGTCGATACCGAAGTCAGCAATCTTCGCATCATTCTCTATACTGATGATAAAGCTAATTTGAACTGTCTTAATTTAAATTACGCTGGTCGGTTCGATAAGATCAAAACTGGCATCTGATCTCAGAAATAACCTCCAATCGGTTGCTAACAGGCAAGCTTATCAATTTAAAAGCCTCCAAAACGCCTGAGCAAGTCTCTTAATCAATTGAGGATTTTCTACCGTCCATCAAAATGACTGATGGTAACCTCCGAATACGACTTTCCGTGTTCTCAAATAGTAGTTCTAATGTTAACCTAGACGCAATCGAACATACAGACTAAGAACAGTTTAACGCCTTTGAAATGACACTGACTTCATTGTTCACTTTCATGTATATATATATATATATATATATATATAAATATATATATATATAAACATTAGAGGCAACATATAATCTATCACATATAAGAATCAATCAAACAGCGAAACAGTTGTCTGATTGATTCTGTTATATATATATATATATATATATATATATATATATATATATATATATATATATATATATATATAGGATAGAATCCATTCTAGGGCACAATGTCCAGGACAAAGTAAGAATCCCTATTACATGCGCTTGGCAGGCGCATTTGTGTGTTTATTCAACAACGACAAAATAAAAGACCTTCGACGGATTTATACCAAAACTTATATGCAGACCTTAGTTACAGTTTCTGGGAAACCGACATTGTTATCTCGTAATCAACGATATTTGAAATAATCCATTTTTCAATTTCTCGGTCACGATGAGTTTCACGGCCATTTTGTAATGGCTATCGACGGAATCAAGAGCCTATAGCTGGCTACTCATTCAAAAGGCTTGTATCAACCCCTTATATGGTTTCGTTATAATTTCAGCTGAAGACACGAATGTTAATCGACCCCTCTAGTCCAATAACATCAAAAGGTTCCTTACTGACAGATTCGTCACAATTAGAGAAAAATTTAAATTCCATGTCAGTTCATTACATCCAGTTACATGCAAATTCACTTGCAAAAGGTAACGTTGAAATCCATCTCTTTTTTGGCCGCAGATGGGTTAAATATTCACATTCTTTTCTATTTTATTTTTCCATATATATATATATATATATATATATATATATATATATTCATATATATTTTATTATTTTTCGAAATATATTTAATGTATATATATATATATATATAAAATATATATATATACAAATAATTATATATGGAAGGCATAATATTATATTAACTAGAACTGAAGAACACCTATATATCAATAGAAAAATATTTTAAACTGAAATATAGATTGCATATAAATCGATAAAACTGAAGATATCTAGATAGATATGTAAAATACTGATCTACAAAAACTAGATGAATATTATAGAATATTATATATATATAATATATTCATATGTCCAACCCTTACCTCACAGTCGGTGGGGGGGTGTAAACGGTAGTGTCAGAGCTATGCCGTCCGGAACTTCGTTCCTGGTAGGGCCACCCAAGGCGGACAGGTCTGACACACACGCCGGCTAACAAGGGCTCTGGTGAAAATCCAAGGAGCGTCTGCATCGGTAACCGGCGGCTTCTGGTCGTTCCTGTCTCTGCGTCTGTGGGAACCCCGCGGCAAGCAAGAACGTTATCCGAGTAGGCCTGGGTACCCTACTTCTGTAATTTATCCCAAGAATCTTCTTCTCATAACAGGAAGAAGCCGGCTCAATCCGCCCAGGGTGAATGCCGCATCAGTACAGTAGTAAATATATATATATTTATAAATATAAGTGCCCTTTATAGAAATATCTCCAACGAATTAAATATATTCCTTTGTTGGTTAGCATTTAAACTCGCTTTTAAATTTTTTGACACTACACATCTTCGAAAACTGATTTAAAACATTTTTGACAACATTCAAAATTTATGGGGATTTGAATGATAATTCCGTAAAATTCCGTTGTCGAAAATTTTTTTTTACTTTTAACATGAAAAGCGCCTTTTTTACCCAGAACTTTCTGTCAAAATTTTTGAAGAAGATTTTAACACGTTAAAACATTCCAACCTGTTAAACAAAATCAATGATGGAATCTCTAAGGGCATTTTTAAATGTCTATAATTGGATTAACTCAAGCCATTTAAATATAATAATATTTTCCTTATTTCAAAAAAAATTCATATTTAAAATATTTCATGTGTGACTATTTCAAGAGAATAGTTTGAACTTTTTCCTTCAGGATCTTATATTTCATACGTGTTCATCGTTTTCTGAATTTATTTTATCCACTATGTAAACAATACAAATTACAGATTATCATCCTGTTTGTCCGTTGAAATTCTTTGATAATGTTTGTTCATACATTTTTTATAATGGCAAATAAATTTCAAAGTTTATATATATATTGAAAAATAATGGATAAATATTTGAATTTGGTGTTTCTCTTAATGAAATGTTAAAACTTATATATTTTTAAAATTTATTTAAAATAAATTTTACCAAAAATCTATATTATTTAAAATTAAACATTTAAATTAATATATAATATATATATATATATATTTATATATATATATATATTTTTTGTATTTTTATATCTCAATTTTAGTTAGTTTGTCTTTTTGAAATAATATATAGAAGTTTTGTCTATTTATTTTATTAAAAAATTATATTTTCTGATAATTTAAAAATTATCATTGAAACACACAAAAATCACATAATTTGATACATGCATTTCAATATAAATTTTTCACATATATATATTATATAAATAATATATATTATATTTTTCAATATATAGAAATGTACATATAAAACAATACTTGAGTATATTTTTTATTGCATGAAAAATTTCAAAATAACGACAAACTTATCCACCTTTCGTTAATAAATCAATCATCTAAAAGCTTTTGACGTTATTTATATTCATGACCACGCGAAATATGTTAATTTTTTTTCATTCCGAAAATATTAATCTTTTTTATTTAATGCTAACGTTTTCCCATAAAATAATTATTTTTTTTCTTTATTATTTAATTTGAATTTTTAATCATTTTTTCTATATATATATATATTATATATATATATATATATATATATATATATAATTTTGAAAAAGTCTCTGCATGTTCAAAAAAAACAATTTAAACATAAAGGCTTTTTCTTTAACGTTTTTTTTAAACTCTTTTTTCATATTTTCAAAATTTTTGGTCTAATTTAACTCTACCACAAACTTTTTTATAATTATATATATATATATATGTTTTATATAAGGAAGATTTGAACAGACTTAATAATATTTTCTCTCCCTTGAATATATTTCATGTAAGAAAAAATAATAAATAAACTTAGATACGTCTGACGTTGAACAAACAAAGAATCAACAGACCTTTATAATAAACAGGGATTAGATAGATAGATAGATAGATAGATAGATAGATCTTTTATATATTTTTCCTGAAACAGAGCTGACACAATTTGAAATTTTTAGAACTTCTAAAATGTTTTCTTTATGATGTTCTATCATCTAACTGATCCTTTCTTTCGTCATATTCAAAAAAAATTACATTGCATAAATTATTGTATAAAAATAAATAATTTAAATATTAATTTATAAATTTAATCAAAAAATCGAAAACGTCAGATTTTCTTATTTAATTTTGTTTTCCATTTTAAAATTGCTTTAACCAACCGTTTTGATTTTGATATACTCATATTTTGAAAAGATATATTTTTTTTTGAGAATATACTATCATAATCAATATATAATGATGATATTGCTTGTTCTTGTATATAAAAAAATATTCAAAACACTTACATTCACCTTTTAAACAAAATAACAAAACGTTTTTTCATATAAATTTTTTAAATATTATATATATATATTTATTATTATCTAACGTTTGGCAATCAATTCAGTATCTATTATTTTAAGAACCGTATTTTTATACATTATTTTTATTATACAGAATATTTAAGAATAAAAATGTTTTATGTCAAAGCATATTACAAAAAAAAAAAAACCGGCCTTGAATACCATGTGGTCAATGAAATGAACTGAACCCTTTACAGGATTTTGAAAAAATTCTATAGCCAAATATTTAATACCGTATGAAAATTTCTAACCTAAACATCTCAAAGGAATATTTGGGTATTATTGAACTCGATTTTCAAGATGGGTCATGTCACTTTTTAACGCCTTTATCCACTGTGCCAAATTTTCTTGAGGACAAGTGCAATTGAATTTTGAAATTATAAACCACTGTTTATTATAAACACACCTGTTTTACCAAAATATATTGTATTTTGCTGTTAATTATTGTCATAAAACCAATTAATAATATATATATATATATATTGTTATATATATATATATATAAATATATATATATATATTCCCATATTGTATTTGAAATTGCTTGATCAAAACAGGAATTTTTTGTGGCCTTTAAATGCTGTTTTAAATTTAAATGAAATATAATATTTCTTATATCTAAGTCTAATTGAAAAAAAAAATTCAATCCTTCTCAAAAATTCTCTCCATAAATAATTTTCAAGCATGCTTTTTTTAAATCCAAAATTGTCAACCTGATTTCTAATGTACTTATTTTATCAAATGACTATCAAAGGCAGTGGAGAAATCTTGGAATGTGTTTATTAAACAATAAACATAAAGACACATTTTTTTAAACATATTTGGAACTTCAAAAATAAAATTATATAAATAAAATTTCAAGTTCGAAATAGTCTGGAAATAAATATAAAATTACTGAAAAAATTTTCTATTTTTTTATATTATATATATATATATATATATATATATATATATATATATATTTTTAATACCTAACTATTTTATTTTGTCTTGAATTTGTGTGTTGTAAAAAATATATAAACAGAAATAAAATAGTCCAATCGAAAAAAATAAGAGTTTCCTCATCTCATGAAAAATAGACAGGTTTACATTAATTCTAATAATGCAAAAATTATATTAATAAATATTTTTTGATGAGAACTATTGTTAATCCAAAAATTATCTTTTAAAAAATTTATTTATTTGACATGTTTATATGGACTGTTTTTTTAAAAACTAAAATAACCAATTTTTCAACAACACATTTTGTTAATTTTTCTGCTATTTATATATTATATATATATATATATATATATTTTATATATTCCTAAAACGACTCAGATATTCTGGATTGAAATTTATATATAAAAGGAAAACCATTCACATTAATTTGGTGCCCTATATAATGAAAGAGAATGATATGACATACCAATGATCCAATAATATATATATATATATATATATATATATATATATATATATATATAAATATATATTTATTAATTCTTATAAAAATATATATATATATATAAAATTAAAACTTCTAAAAGTTACAAAAATATCGCTGAATTTTATCTTGATGTTTTTCTTCAATATCAACTTTTGTTATCTAAATTTATTATAAATATATAAATTAAAAAAATTTCTTAAAATCTCATTTTTAAATTTCTAATTCAACCATTCTAAATCATGTTCATAAAATATTTTTATTTTTTTATCTTTCCCATAAACAATATATATATAGATAGGTAGAAAAAATAAAATTTATGTATGCGTAGGAAAATATGAATTCATTTTAATATGGCATATATTTCAATAATATATATATATATATATATATTAATATTATATATTTTATTTGTACCATATCCATCTTCAAATTTAAATGAATGTGGCTTTAAAATGTTAAATGATTTGTTATTGAAGAAAAAAATCAACGGTTTGGATATCACTAAATGATTTTCATTATTTTACCAAAATAGACTAAATCAGTAAATAATATCTATTTATAACTATAAAACAAAAAATTCAATCTCTCATTACACGCACATTTGAGATTTTTTAAAAATTTCATTTTTTCATTTTTATTTCATGATTAAAATGATATAAATTTTATTATTTGTAATAAGATTTCATTCAAATATTTTATAATTCTATATATATTATTTTTAATTATATTTAATAAATAACATATTATATTTAAATAAATTGAGTATCTATACGTGAATTATAAACTTAAATATGTCTTAATTATTTAACACATAAAAATTATAACACACAAATGTATAATATATAAAATATATACAATTTTTATTTAAGCAATAATCCTTAAATAAATACAAAAAGACAATTTAATTATATAGTTATTTATACATTTTAAATGGTCCCTAAATATTTACGTTTTTAAATGCCCATTAAGGTATTGTATTCCTGATCAATCAAAATTCGTAAATAATTATATAGGCCACACTACAACATGTTTGACATAAGACTCACTCTTACACCTTTCTGACCATAGCTCAATTAGATCTCATTTAAATATACATGGAGACCTACCGGACACTATTCGTAACATACTTGTTGACAACACTAATATAATAGCATCATCTATATGCAAAAATGGTTAAAATAATGGGAGCCTTATTAATAAAAGCAAAAAAAAAACAAAAAAACAACAATAATTAATAATATTAACTATAACCATGAACACAATATCTTGACCGTGTTTTAAAAAATGAAAACCTTTTATAAAACATACACACAACAAACTATTTCTTATTTAACAATTAAAATATTCAATCCTTGAAAATGGCTAAATGTATAGCTGAAAGCGCTCGGATAAAAAAAACATTTGGACAGTTTTTATATAATTTAAAATTTGAAAAGAAAAAATAGTTAGATCACATGAGAAATTGTATAAAAAACTAAATTAGATGCACCTTGTCTGTCGTATTCAATGATATGTGCATATATATATATATATATATATATATATATATATATATATATATTCATTTATTGCGGTTGTGATTGTTTGAAATTCTTAATTCGATCAGTTTTTATTCATGATATTTGTCACGCCAAACAATTTTTTGTGTTTTTTCAAAATTTTGATTCCTCTAAAATTTAGGAAATTTTAAAAATTTCTTTAGCGTTGATTTCTAATGTGTTTTTTATGAATAACCTTTAATTAATCTATGTGAACATTGAGGAATAACTTTTTCTTCATTATTCAATTTTTTTTTTTTTCTTTTTTTTTTCTACTTTTATATATATATATATATATATATATATATATATATATATATATAAAATATATATATATATATATTAAACTTTTGAAAAAAAAATTTTATTCTATATATATATATATATATATATATATATATATATATATATATATGATTTCTAAATAAGTCTGGAAGTTAATTTAAAATGATAAAAAAATAAATAATTTAATATTTTGAATTTAATAAAAATTTAAAGAAAAGCATTTCGCTTTTAAAACTTGTTTGATTGAAAATTTTTGATAAAACGATCCATTCAAAATTTTAAAAGAAATATATATATATATATATATATATATATATATATGAAAAAATATATTTTTAAGGTGTGCTATATTATATGCTATCTTTTGTATAAACTGCTTTTTATCAATTTTTGGATATATATAAAAATATAAATATAAAAGTGAAAATTAAAGTCAACACAAATTCAAAGGCGAGAATAAAAAAAAAACTATTTTAGTTAATCGTCAAATTTCAATTTTATATATATATATATAATATATATATATATATATAATATATATATTCTTGTGTGTTTATGTATATTTATATATATATATATATATATATATATATATATATATATATATATATTTCCTGTTATTTTTAAAAATTGTATTTTATTTCTCATTTATTTGATTTGTTATTCCAGTTCATTTTTTTATTTTAATTTCTATATATATATTAATATATAAATATTTATATAGATATATATTTTTTCCTTTGAAATAAATTATATATATATATATATATATATATATATATATATATATATATATATTTTTTAAAGAAAATTTAAATAATTTTTATCATTCTTTTATTACACCATTACTACTAATTAAACCATTGATATTGATATAATATATGATTATATTTTATTTCAAAATACATTCATTAAAATTAAGTGAATAATAATGAATCTGATTGGAATTGATCTTTATTCTTTTTTCTAAAAATTCTAATTTTTTTGAATTTCCATATAACTAGGATTTTAAAACATATTGATGATTCCAAATTTGATAAATATTAATAATAGATATATAATATATAGATAGATATTTAGATAGTTATTTTTATATATATTGAACAGATATGTAATAGATTTTTTAGATAAAATAGAAAGATAAATAGAAAAAGAAAATTAAATTTTTTTAAATGCAAATATTATTTGATAGATAGATAAAATAGATAAATTGCGAAAAATAATAGATAGATAGATATGAAAGACACGTTTTAAATTTTTATTTAAATTGATAGATAATTATATATTTTCTTATAAAATATAAAAATATATTTTTGTAGATAAATTTCAAGATAATAGATAGATATATTTCCATAGAAATTTGATTTAAAATAATATATCAACATGGATTTTTTAGATAGATAATTAAACAGGTTTTCAAAAAATTTTAAAGATTTAGATAGATAGAATATCTTTTATTTTTATTTTTAGGTTTGAAAAAGGAGATTATAGATAAAGATAAATAGATCAGAACAGGTTAAAATACAAATAGAAATGGCTTTCATATATAGATAGATTATTTTTTAACAACATATATTTAAATATGATAGATATATAGATAGATAATAAAGATTAAAGATGTTTTATATAAGATATTAAACTAATCTTAATAAATGTTATTTATCTCCAGTTAGTGAATTAATATATATATTTGTTTAATTTTTCTTTTTGAAAATAAGTTTTCAGGATTTCAAAAATTTCAGGAAAAAAAAATTATCTGTCTTCGAATATGAAAATTTAATTGATTTACACTTTGTTTTTGGTCAAAGGTCCCAAAAACATCCTTTTTTTTTTTTCATTTTAGATACTTTGTGTTTATATTGATTTCCATTTTTGTTATATTTTGCAACTGTCGAACGCGTCGCCAAACTGATTTTGTCAAAATGGAAGACAATATGATTATTATTTACTGAACGTTTTTTTTTTTTTTTTTTAAACCTTTTTTTTTTTTTGTTAATTTAATTTTAACATTTATTTTAAAAGGAATGATTTTTCGTTAACCTCAAAGATTTTTTAAAAAATGGAAAAAAATTTAAGGTTTGATAATTTTTAAAAAAACTTGAAAAACAATTTCAAATTGAATAGAAATCAATGTTAAAAAAATTCAAAAAAAATCTGGTAAAATAAAAATTTTAAAATTAAATGAAACTAAAACATTTATATCAACTTTTCAGTCGCAATAGTTTGTCGTATATATATATATTATATTTTTATATATATTTATGGTTCTATAAAATTCATTTTTCGTGTTTTTTTAAACTCATTTCAGCAAGTCATTATCATCTATTTTAAAAAATTTTTATATATATATATATATATATATATATGTCTATACTATATATATATAAACCTTCCATTTCGAAAAAAAATGTTTTATTTTGAACCTTCATCAAATAAACAACGATAGCATCCAAAATTAAATATGAACATTAAAATTTTTTCTCTAAAAATATTTCATTTAAAAAAAAAAACAAAACAAAATGGCCTCAAAGTCAAAAACAATATGCCTTTTATATCTATAAGATATGTAATTAAATACTCCTTTTAGACTTTATTTTTGGCAAAAAATTTACATTAAGATATGCAGGATAAAATATATAATGAATATTCCCCTATATATAAAAAAATTTTTTATCAACGACTTAACATCATTTTGTTCGTTTTTTTAATACCGTTCTTTTACTTTTTTGTTCATTTTTTTTTTTTAAAAAGAAAATGCCGTAATAAATTTTTTGTTATTTTAAAATTTGATATAATGTGTTTAAATGTGTTTATTCTTGTTTTTACCAAAATAAAGCGTAAAACGTGTTTTGTCTTTTGCTTTAATTCAATAGCTATTATTATTTTTATTTTTTAATTATTTTTATTAATTTATCCATTATTTATTTTCTTTCATTTATTTTTTTTTTTAATCATTTTATTTTTTTAATTTTAATTCATGGTATAAAACTTGAAATAATTTATTTAATTTTTATTATTATCATTTTTATTAAATTATTAATTATTGTTTCAAATAAAAAAATTATTATTATTAAAATATTTTATTTTATTTTTATTATTGGATTATCTTATTATTTTCAACGCCCAGATTGGCATAACCAAATATTCCGTTGTTAAATAAATAAATTAAAAATGATTTTCATAAACTTATTTGTTAGTATAAATTTCAATCAATTAATATTATTGAAATCGATTATTATTATTATTTTATTTTAAAAATCTTTTTGATTGTTGAGATTTTGTTTTAATAGCAAAAAAAAAATTTTTTGGCATTTTCTTTATAAAGTCTTTTTTTATATTATTATTATTATTATTATTATTATCATTATCATTCGATTTCTGCTATGGACACACTACCTACCAAGTCTGCGGAAAGACCTAAGGCAGGTCGTGGTGTGTTGTTATGGCCACATTTTCATGTTAATTTTTTTTTTTTTTTTTTTTTTTTCTCCGATGAAGTTGCTAGCGTTACATAGACAAAGTTCTCCTTAGTGTGTGTGCTGTACTTAATAAGACAATTTTCTGTATGTCTCTTAAGCTGGGGTTTCAGGATTCTTTCAATGTGTTGTTTTGTTCCATTTTTTATAATTCCAAGTGCACCTATTACCACTGGTATTATTCTTGTTTTCAATTTCCACATTTTTTCTATTTCAATTTCCAGGTCTTTGTATTTTGATAGTTTTTCAAATTCCTTGGTTGCTATGTTACAATCCGCTGGACAAGCCATATCAATTAGTAGGCAAGTTTTTTCTTTTTCTGGTTTTTTGACAATAATGTCCGGCCTATTTGCTTCAATTTTTTCTGTCTGTGTGGATGGTATAATCCCATAGAATGGTGACATCTTCTATTTCTGTAACCGGCGCTGGCCGATGTTCATACCAGTGTTTGCTTACACATTTTCCAAAGTGTTTGCACATTGTCCAGTGTAAGTATTGCCCCACTCTATCGTGACGATTTTTATATTCATTTGGGGCAAGTATAGAACATCCTGAGATTAGATGGTCTATTGTTTCTTGGTATTTGTCACAGAACCTGCATTTTGGATCCACATTATTATGTATGATATTTGCCTGAAAATTCCTAGTGAAAAGACTCTGGTCTTGCGCTGCAAGAATAAAGCCTTCAGTTTCAGACTTTAATCCAGATGCTCGTAACCATCGATGAGTATTAACTTTATCAACATTGGGTTTATTTGCACGTTCTGGATATTGGCCATGCAGAGGTTTGTCTTGCCAGCGTTGTTTCATCTGTTCAAGGGCTTTATCCTTGGCTTTCTTTTTTTTCATATCTTTTGCTGCAATAGTTGGTTCTTGGCTTCTGTTTTTGATTTACTACAGAATCTACTAAATGTAAATGTTGTTTGTATTTACTGCCTTCTTTTTATTATTGAATATTTTTTCTTTTCTGTTTTCATGTTGTTTCACTAATTTTATCATCCAGTCATTTGTTGTTTCCATGTAAGTTAGTAAGCCAATAGTTGTTGTCTTGTATGACAATTCTAGCTGAATAAGACCTCTTCCACCTTCTTTACGGGGTATGTATAGACGGTCTACATCAGCCTTTGGATGATGCATCTTATACTTAGAAAGAAGCTTTCTTGTTTTAGAATCCATTTGTCTGATGTCATTTTTAGAGTCCAGTTCAAGATGTTGAAACTATATTGGACCACTGGGATGGCAAGGTTATTAATGGCCATAATTCTGTTCTGAGAATTCAATTCAGTTTTTAATACCAGTCGTACCCTTCTATAGTACTCTTTTACGCACTATTTCTTTCATTTTCTTATGGTGAATTCCTTCACTCTCATTTACACCTAGGTATTATAAGCTTCTCCTTGTTCTAAATCTTTTTGTTGTTACAATTTGGGTCTAAACTAATAGAGGAAGTTTGTTGTAATTTCCTCGTAAAACTGTAGCTTTAGCACATTTATCCAAATTGAATTTCATTCCAATGTCTTCACTGAAGCATTTTACAGTTTGCAGAAGACCTTCCAGCTCATTGTCATTCCTAGCATACAATTTTAAGTCATCCATGTAAAATAGATGGTTTATTTTCTTTTGAGCTATTTTGTAACCGCATTCTGTCTTGTTAAGTTGGCTGGTTAATGCTATAAGTGATATACAAAATAATAAAGGAGACAAAGAGTCACCTTTCAAATATTCCTCTATTGATGTTTATTTCACCAGACTTATATTTTCCATTTTTATGATTGAGGTAAAGTGTAGTTTTCCATATCGACATACATTGTTTGATGAAATTGATGATAACAACCAATACCTTGAGATACATTTTAAAAGACTTTAAGATCCAGGAATGTGGTACACTATCGAATGCTTTACGATAATCTATCCAGGCAATACTAAGATTTTTTTTTCCACGGAAGCAGTTTTCCAAACATCCTATTAATAAGTAATTGGTCTTTTTGCATCCGTAGCAGCCTCGTTTGCACCCTTTTTGTTCAAGTGGTAGTATGTCATTTCTTTCCAAGAAGAAATATGTCTGTTTTGTTAAAATAGATGTTAACAGTTTGTATGTTGTTGGAAGACATGTAATTGGTCTTTTAGTTTTTCAAATATTTGTTCACTATTTTTTTATAGAAGAAAATTAACTCCTTTGGTCATCCATGCAGGAATTTTTAGTTGGATCGGTTTACCATTTCTTGAAGTTCTTTGGCGAGTTTTTTATTATGTGCTGTATTTAAATAATATAGCCAGAAGTTAGGAATTTTATCTATTCCTGGAGATTTCCAGTTGTGTTTTTTTCAGTGCACATTTAACATCTTCTTCTGTGATTCCCGCCCATGTCTGTTCTGGTTTATTTTTCATTCGTTCTAACTCTTGCGCAATCCAATCTGCCTCTTCGTTGTGTTCTTTAGGGCAAGCCCATTTTTTTTTTCCAGAACTGTATAACTTCTTCCATTTTAGGGGGGACTGTCACTATATTCTTTTTTTACCTATTTCCCTGTAAAATTTAATTTTATCGGTTTGAAAGATCTTGTTCTGTCTATAGAATCTTATTTTTTCTCATATCTTATTTTTTGAGCCTTCAGTTTCACAGTATTGTTTGTTTATTTTTTTTTTTCAGTTGATAGGACTTCATTTTGTTCCTGATTTTTATTTTCTTTCGGACTTCTGCCTTTTCTAGTTCTTACATTTACTCCTCTTTTTAGTTCATCGAGTTTTGATAATTTACTTCTAATTTGTTCAATTTTTTTTTTCTATTTTTTATTTTTGAAAATTGGATCTTTATGTCTTGAGACTGCCTTTTTTTTAAAATTTTTTAATTTTTAGTTTATTTGTAAAAAGTATTGCTCTCATAATATTGCTTCATTGAATTTAATGAGTGTTTCTTCATCCAGAATTTTGATTTGAATGCTGGGTTATAGATATTTTTAAAATGAACTTATGCTTTTTTGGTTGTAATTTTTATTTGTTCTCGTTCCTCCATTAAAATATTTTGTGTCTGACTTATATGTTATGATTTCATCCTTGAATTCTTGTATATTATTATTGTTTTCCCTGTTCATTAATTCACACCCAATATGAATTTTGAACTCGTTTTATTGACAAAAGTGACTGACTAAGATCATTTTTCCAACATTTCTAAATTTTGTCCATTATCTTCACAATTTAAATGTATTTCTTTTTTTATTATGACCTGAAGCTTTGTGATGTTATTTTTTTTATCTTTTTTTTCCCATTTTTTCCTCTTTCCTTTTCATGTTTTGTTGGTTCATTTATTCTTAAAATATGTCTTTTTATTTTTTAATTTCAGACTCAAACATGGAATCGGTTATTTAATTTGATGTCCCTTTTTAAATTGGCTATTTTTAAATTGTTCAAAAAAACATGTACTTTCTAATTGTTTATTCTTTTCTCGCCAAATGTCATATGTTTGGCGAATTGTTTTTTGAGGTTTTGAGTAACCCTCTTATATGGAATGCAGTCATAACAACTTTGTATCAAACAAACCATTTTACAACAACTTTCCAAAATTTAGTTTTTATGGATGTAGCTGGAGAATTTACAGGACCATCATTAGGATTATCCTGGTTTGGGGACCTGAAGATTCATTCTTTTGTGTAGGAGTTTGTTCCCATGGCAGATTTTTCGACCTCAGGTTGGAACCCCCTGAAGGACGGGCTCCCTGTTTATCCAAAAGGAAGAAACCATAACACGTTTTGTTTTATATTTTTAATTTTCATATTAAAAATGTCAATCTGTTCCAAAAAATTTTCCAAATTATGGCCCAAGAGTAATGGTCTTTTATCATTATTTGATTTTGTTGAAAATTGTTCATGAAAATATTTGATTTCAGCCATTCAATAATCCATCGAGGTTTATATAACACTTTGAAAAATGGGTAATTTTCTTTGAATTTTCCATATTCCCTAATCTTAATAAAATATT
>CAHIKZ030002237.1:30000-72500 GCA_903632075.3 Acanthosepion pharaonis | reverse complement strand
TGGCATGTAGTGTTTCTTATTGTCTTGCACACTTTTTTCTTTATTTTTACATTCAGAATGCTTTAAAAAATTCCATTTACAAGACAATTGTTTATAATAAAATTCTATTCAATCGGTAGACTCATAACGATTGTAAACAATGTTTTTGTTTGAGTTTGGGTTTGACCAATTCGTAAAAAAAACAAAAAAAACTAAGACATGCGTGTCCGTCAACCTTAAACAATAATCTTTGTCAATTTTATTTTTCAGTCTTTATGATGGTGGATACTTGATCTATCTCTTACTGTTATATCCCCGGGCAACGCCGGGCTCTACTACTAGTTATATATATATATATATATATATATATATATATATATATATATATATATTAAACATAATAGAAAATTTCACCTATGATGTTCTTGGCTATTTTAAACTATATTAATGCGTTAAATTTTATTCAAAAATGGTAGACTGTATTTAGTGTCGGAAAGTAAATTAAAATTAAATTTTTAAAAAAGAAAATTAAAATTAAATTTTTTTAAAATTTATACAGAGCTAACCAAAACTGTCCGAATGTTTTTTTTTAATTTTTTCAATTTTTTTTTTTAAATTTAAATATTTTTTCTTAATATAAACTATCTAGAGACGATTTATTGCTAATCTTGTATTTTATTCGTAAGCCTATTGTGGCAATTTTGAGTTGTAACATTTTTTCTTTTTGTTATATAACAAAAAAAAAAAATTATAATTATTTACAATTTCATTTTAAAACTTCTTTTTTTTCTGGCTTCCTTAAATTTCACTTCATTTTTCTTATAACCCCAACTTAAACGATAAATTGTAAATATCTGGATTGAATTATTTAAGTTTCCATTTAAGTCAGACGATATCCACCAATAAAATAAAACAAGGACAAATTTTTAAACTCTGTATCAATTTTCAACTGCTGCCTTTTAAATATTTTCATTTTAAATTTGATAATGGGATATCCATTAAAATTTAGATTGTATTAAAAAAAATATGGATCAATCCCCAATTTTTTTTTTCAACGATAATGTTATTCAACTTAGATGTTGTTAAAAATTATCCAATAAAATAAATAGGAATATGTCTATATTTTTAATGAAACGTTTAAAAATATATATATATATATATATATATATAGTGTCGTTAATATTTAGGGGTTGATCTTTTTTTGGAATTTTCTATTTGGTGATTGAACTTTATTTATATATTCTTCCGGCTTTTCTGCATTTAATGTACATCCTCAAAACATATTCTGACATGACTCAAAAAAAGCCAAAAATTCATATAGCCTTTCTGAAATTAATTTATTTTAAAAAATAGCTACTCAAATATATTGAAAGAAATGATTTCTAGTGTTTTTAAAATGTCAATGTGTTTTCATTTTTATGTGTCAATTTGGATGTGTTTGAAGTCTAATTATAATGTTTATAGTAATAGATATAATTTTATACAAAGGATGGATTGACAGAGATAAAATTTATAAACAGAAAATCTTTAAATTCTCAAATGATGAATACTTTCCCCTTGAAAGATTCCTGGCCGCGATATATAAAACATGTGTTTTGAATATAAACCGAACGTTTGTGTTCATACAATTGTCGGCTAGTTTTAAACAGGGTCTACGTTTAGAATTGTCAGCTTTTCAGTTAAATTTCCGCTCAATAAAAATATTATTGTTTTCAAATCATGCCATGAAGGCGTTGAACCGAAAATGAGCTTATCACTAGAAAAATGTACGTTATCCAGGAATTCTCATTGAAAAAAAAAGTTGTTTTGATTTAACGATTTTCAATTACCTTTACCTTTTTTAATTTTTGAAAAAATACATGTAACGAATTATATTGCCAGAGAGATGATGAAATTCTATTAAATTTAACTTTTTATTCTTTTAGAATTTAATATCCTAAAATAACTCAAAACGAAAAAAAGATTGAACCGAGTCGAGGAATGTTGTAAATATAAAGATTTTATTAGTTTAGGTATTTTTTTTTCCTAAAATAGACCTTGGTTTGTTGGTTGTTTTTTGTTTAACGACATATCGACCTTGTAAATACAGGAGATGCAAAAAGGAATTAAATATTTTGGAATAATTAAATTATTTATTTATTTTGAAGATGAATGTTTTTTAGTTCAGAATAAAAAAACGGGAGTCAATTTAGAAAATGGTTTTGTTGGTTGTTTTTTGTTTAGCGGCATATCGACCTCTATGAGCTATTTAATTCTCTTACTAATTTACCCATAGCTGGAGGAGATGATATGGATTCAGATATTTTCAAATGTTATTTTAGCGTTTTTTGAATATTCCGAACTCAATTGAAAAAAGATACTTAAAAAGAAATTTCAAAAGGGATTACATTTATTCACCAGCACAAGTTTAATAACAATTGTTATTCTCAAAGAGTTAGCCACCAGTTATGAGACCAATGTTCATTTAATTCCTTCGATATAAATTTTCTTATTAGATGCTTCAAAATAAATAAAATTTGAAAAAAAGAGGTCAAACTATTTACACTTTGTTAAAAAACGAGATTCTTCGGTTTAAAATTCGTTTTAAAAAATTCCTATTTATTCCGGTTTATAAAATATAATTAAAACTAACACTGGTACCAAATCATTGAATTTAAAAAAAAAATCAAAAGAAGAAAAAAAAATATATGTTTGTTAATTTAAATTAAAGTCACAAATTTAGACATTCTACTTTTACTGATTTCAAAAAAACTTTTTCTCATTCTATGGTATGTGCAAATTAGATTTGTTTTCATTCAAATTGAATTATAAACTATAACAACAGAATAAGATGGGAACTGGAAGACCGTTATTAACAGTAATTGGATTATACAATTTGAAATGAAGATGCATAAATTTGATTTCTGAAAACTTTATTCAATATATCATTAGAATGATGCCATATTTGATAAGAATGTAACTAAATATTTATAATATTTTTACCATTGCAAGAATTTGTTTTAAGACTATTCCATTTCATATTTATCTGAATTCTTTAGTGCTTGTAAATGATTTTCCTGAAGAAAAGTGTCGAAATTTATCACTATAAAAGGAGACTTGAAAATTAAAATCTACTAAATTTCCGCCTAATAAAAAAATCTTTTTTATAAGGTATTTTTTTCAAAATCTCATTTTAAGACATTGTCAAGCTTGTATCATCTAGAACTATCATTGGGTAATGAGTTCGATCCTCACCGGGTGCCCCCTATCCTTTCGAATATCTTAATCGGCCTTTTTCCACATCTAACTTCTCATGGTCTATCAAAAAATCACTGTATTTTTCTTCCTTATCATTTTTTCTAATATAAATTTCAAAGTTTGCTTGAATAGATCATGTTACGACTCATTTTGAAAATCCCCTTTAGAATATTTCCCATGCTTTCCTACTTTGTGCCAATCTGTAAAGTAAAACTTGTCTAAATTTACTATCTGTAGTTCTAACCATCGCACAAGGATCTCAAACAACAGTCGTTTTGTCTATCAGCTTTCTAATTCTATTTTATTCGATTATTATTTCATGAAAAATTGATCAAAAAGTATAAATCAGAATAAATAAAATTCAAATATTTTATAATTTCTTAGAGTTTCAGTTCTTTATTATATGTTTTGAAACTATAATTATTTAATGAATTTAAATAGCCCATAGAGAATCGCTATTTTTTTTTTTTTTAATTTTTCTCTTTCATTCCCATACCATAGTTGTTGGAGGTTTGTTTAGATAAAATTAATAGCCTTTTAGCCTTTTAAGGGTGGTTCCTTCATTCTTTGTAATAAACTTTCTTTTGAATATGTAAATTAAATTTACAAATGTATTTTTAGAATTACTAAAGTTGGGTTTTTCATTTTTCAGATTTAAAAAACCACTTTTTTAGAATTAAAATATTTTTTATTAAAAAAAACCCGGTAAAATCGGTTCAAATTAACGACATTTTAAAATTAAAAGAACATTTTTCGAAAATAATTGTTCGAAATAATTACTTTAAACATTTATTCTGGTTGTAAAATCTTTTTTTTTTTTGTTTTAAACAATCAAAGGACAATTAATATTTTTATAACATAATTATTTACATTCTCCAAAATTTTTTATTTCTTTAATTTCAAACATTTTTAAAATTAAAAACGATAATACACCTATTTGATCAATGTTTATATATTGTTGAAACTTGACTAATGCATGGAATAATAATGCAACACAAAATGTACTTAGAACAAAATGTATTGAAACAAGAAAGTGTACACAATATTTACATATAGTCTTTTTGTATATTCCTGGTAAGACCGTTCCTGGAGAATGTGTTGACTGAGTCGCAGTCGGGCAGAGTCTCTGGTTGAATCTCTTGATTCCTGTATTTATCTATCCACCCACGAGGATAAAATGTGGCACAAGGCCGGTTTAAAGTGGGTATCTCCGAGCCCGTAGGCTCGGCTGAAAATATGGCCTTTCTGAACCCGCCTAGACGGGTTCAAGGCCTATCTACCACCCCGGACGAAACCCTGCCTCTCAGGCAAAGCCTCGTCCAGGTCCCTCACCCGCAAAAATGCAGAGAGTTCGACTGAGAGTGAATCTCTTGATTCCTCCCTCTCTTTCCGGTACCAACCATAACCGGAGAAGTCTCTTATATCCGGGTTTCTCTTATATCCGGATCTCTTATATCCGGGTTACACTGTATGATACTGAACGCAAATAGTCAACTACTTAAAAGGACTTGTTAAAAGATACCACTATTTTTTTTTTTAAGTTTTCCATTTACGTCACGGGTTTTCTTAACGCTCTTGATATTTTGACAAGCTCTTACTTTTGCAATATGATTTTTTTTGGAGAGTCTAATAATTTCCATATTGTGGGATGATGGGATGACACTTGTTAATATCCTTCAATGGCGTTCTAGATAAATCAGCATTGACTCTTTCAAAGCAAGACCACATACGTATTTCAAACATAGATATTTCGAACAATTATCACTTATGTATTTCCTCATTTAATTTTTACATTTTTATTGGAATAAAGAATTTTGCATTGCGAATAATTATTATTTAATATAGTTGTCCTTTCGATTAATTTTAATTTTGTCCTCTTTTAAGCGTGTCTAAGGATTACCATATAGTGGGATGATGAGATGCCACTTGTTGCAAAAAAGCCCTTTCTTCAATGGCGTTATGAGTTCTAAGTAAATCAGCATTGACTCTCTTAAAGCAAGACCACATATGTATTAAATTTATCATTTAGAATAATTGTTTATTCGATTTATCTTCATTCAAACAATTTACAATTCGAATAATTGTTTTGGAACAATTTTCCGGGTCCGCTTTTGAATAAAAATTCCTCATTCTTGTTTATTGACAACAGTAGACATTTTCTGAGCTCTGCGGACTGAGAAAATCATACGATATACAGTGCTCTTGTTATATATCAATACTTAGCAAGCACATCTTGAGTGTCAGAAGACCGGATGGTTTGGTTTATTTTGCTTTACAGCATATCAACCTCAATGGGTTATTTAATACTGGCAAGATTTTTATTGCTGGTAATACTTTTTTACCAAGAATGTATTGCTGGTAATATTTGTTATTTCAAAAATATATTGTTGGTACCATTTTTTTTTCCAAAGGAATATTGCTGCTAATATTTTTTTCCAAAAATGTATTGCTGGTAATAATTTTTTCCAAAATTATTGCTGGTAATATTTTTTCCAATAAGGTATTGCTGGTAATTTTTTTTTCAAAAATGTTTTCTGATAATATTTTTTCTTTTTCAGAAATGTACTGCTGCTAATAATTTTTCCAAAAAAGTATTGCTGGTATTAAAACCTATTTTTATACTTTCATATTGTTTTGATCACTTTTGGGAGGGGATAAGTATTTATCCATAGCTGGGACCTTGGCAACTGCTACGACCCCGGGTCAAGGTGGATCTAGGAACACCTGCAATTAAGAGGTGGTTCCATGCTCCACAAAACCTCCTAATCAAATGCCTAGCTGTCGGATGTAGTTTATCGTGTTATCCAGGACGCTGACAGGAGCCATCTTTGAAAATATGCGTTTCTGTAAAATACTCTCGCTGTAGAGCAATAAATATCAAAACCTATTTCATTTTTTTTACGAAGACATAGACAATGGCATACCAAGTAAATATCTGCAGCAATCCATCAAATGCTAAGAAAATGGTCGGCTCTTTGTAGGACGCCAGAAATTATCTGACGCCATCTGTCATGCTCTATCTTTACAAGAGAAAGATCAGACTCAAAATGGAGTGATGCTGCCACATCTGGGCTATTCAGACTCAACAGAGTTCAAGCGGCCTTGTAGGTGATGAATTATTTTGCAATCGATAATCCTTTTCTCACAAACGACACATTGTAAGCCCCTCGCTACTTTATCGCCTATCCTGGGTAAGACAGTAAACTACATCCGGCAGCAAGGGTTCTGGTCGGGAGGTTTTGAGGAGCGGGAAAATACGTCTTAATTGATGCTCTTCTTAGGTCCACGCTATACCGGGGTATTAGCACCTGTTAGGGTCCTAGCTATGGGCAAATAGTTAACCCCGAAACTGGGGTCAAAACACTATGAAATTATAAAAAATATTATAGCAATACATTTCCAAAGTAAAAAAAAAATCCAACAATACATTTTTTGTAAAAAAAAAAACATTACCAGCAATACATTTTTGATAAAAGAAAAAAAAATATTACCAGCAATAAATTTTTGTCAAAGAGATTACCAATGCTCCCCACAAAATTAAATTTCGGCATTAAATGACCCTAACAAACAATATCGCTACTTTTATGGAAATTGTTCTAACGAGCTATATTCTCTTAGTTCCCCCAGTTCAGACCTTCACAGCTAAGACCCGCCATGCCATAGACACAGACGCGAGCCATCCTCGCTCCATTCGTATTCCATTTGTAAGCAAGAAGTTTCATTCGGACAGCTTCTTCCTAAGGAACAACCACCAACTTCAAGCATAGGGTAAAAGTTTATCTATCCTAGAGATCCTTATGCTCTACAATTCTTATATCCATAAAATAAGCCCATTCAGGAAACCTCTAGATAGGATGGCTCTTGGGCCTGGTAATGGGCGAACAGCAACGTAAAAAGAAGCCAGTCATTTCCCTACTGAAAACAGTGACCTGAAGCAACAGGCAACATGTGTTATGAATCCGTCAGCTTTTGTAGACGTATCTATCTCTTGGTTCGGCCAAACGTCGTCTGGGAAGTCAACGATCTATAATCAATAAAGTTAATAAAAGCTAGACATAAAAAAATTAAAAAAGAAAAGAAAAGCGAAAACGAAAGAGCTTCTGAGGTTTCACGCTTCAACGATTTCGAAATGATTAGCCTTCTTCATAAAAAAAAAATGTATGATAATTATCTGAAAAATGGCTGAGAAAAGAAAATTAAAAAAATAACGAAAGAATAAAACGTCTTGATGAAGGAGTCAACCACCTGACGCTTCTCTTAGGTTTAGTTTCATTTATTTTCTTTTGAAGCTGTTTCTTTTTCTTTTAATTATTTATTTAATGTTTTTTTTTACGTGTGTTTTGACGCTTTTTCTTTCTTGTTCATATTGAATTTGTGTACGCACTTCAGACCAAAATAAAGCGGTATATATGTCGTGGGTGTGCAAGAGAGTTAATGGTTAAAGGTTCGAAAACGTTACATTTCCTTATGAGCAAATATCCTTTAAGAGGTTACGAAGCCAGATCTTAGCTCTAGATTTAATAGTAGGGAAGACTGAACACTACAGACTTGGTTGAGTCTAAAAGAAGGAAAAAAAAATCTAGACTCAATGCCGTTTGGGCATGGGGCTAGCAACTTTAACCTCTTGAACCCTGACCGCTTTATCGGTGGTAAAGAAAAATGACTTAATGCCGAACCAATATGTTGAACGGTGGTAAACACATGCGTCGTGTTTTGCTATTCTTGTGCATCAAGAAGGGCAGGACCTGCTGGGTTGACTGGCACCCAAATAAAGAATTCTGGCGTTAAAGTGAAGACATGCAATCATACTGTCTCCCTGCTAAGTATAATGCTTATATTTTTGTAACTACGAGGGTCATTCAATAATTAAGTTGAATTTTTCGGTATAAGGCCTTCTAATACAGATAGAAGCTTACTTTTTTATTTTATTTTTTCAACGTAGTCTCCCAGCACTGTCACACACTTTTCTCATCTGTGCACAAGCTTCCGTATTCCCTCAGCGTAAAAATCTTTGGACTGATGTCTCAGCCAGTCGCTCACAACACTTTTGACTTCATCGTCACTTTTAAACTTCGTGCCTCTCGTGAACGCTTTCAAGGGACCAAACAGGTGAAAGTCTGAAGGGGCAAGGTCTGGGCTGTAAGGGGGATGAGGGAGCAGTTCCCAGCCCAGCTCGTTGATGGTCTGCACCGTTTGGGCTGCTGTGTGAGGCCTTGCGTTGTCATGATGCAAGATGACTCCTTCTGACTGATGACCCCTGCGTTTGTTCTTTATGTCTTTCTTGACCTGCCTCAGCAGTTCACAGTAGTTCTTCTGTTAGACTGAATAAGGTCATTGACTGATCCGATCACCTCAGGAGACCTCACTTCTGTAGGCCTCCTAGGCCTGTCTTCATCCTCAACACTGCTCCGTCCTTCTTTAAACAATTTAGTCCACTTGTAGACATTTTTTGCTGAAACATGTGGCACCATACACAGTTGACATTCTCCTATGAATATCAACTGGTTTGCACCCTTCAGCAACCAAAAAATTGATAACTGACCGCTGTTCAATCCTGGAGCATGCTTCTTGGTCGGCCATCTTTGTTAATCGCCAAAACTCTCAAAGTTTTTTTTTTTTATCTGCAAAAGAAATTAAATCCATGTGAAAAAGAAATAAAACAGAAACAAATAAAAAAAAGTAAGCTTCTATCTGTATTAGAAGTCCTTATACCAAAAATTCACCCTATTTATTGAATGACCCTCGTATTTGTCTATCTTTGATACATTACATGTTTCTTTTCTTTTTGACCAGGAGCTGAGAGAGAAGGGTTTAAATTGTTCAAGAACGTTTTTTTTGAAAAGGTTAATAAAAAAAAACAGAATTAATTTGCTATGGAAACTAAAAAAGGGCATATTTAGAACCTTACATAAATCAAAATACTCTAAAAGAAAAATTTTCCTATTTGACAAAACCAATTGATTCAAGCAAATTCTTAGTGTTTCTAGGACATTGTAAATACAGAGCCGTACTTCTTTGTTTCATTTTCGATAAAACACTGGAAAAATAAATACTATTTATATAGTTCAAAATCCTATTAGAACCTTCTGAAACAAATGTCTCATGTAGTTACACGCAAATTTGATAAATTTAGAAAAATCCATAATCTTAACAATAGAACATTGTTGACACTGTTTAATGATAGTGGATCAGAAAGAAAACAGAAATGTACTACCCAGTAGATTATCTTAATAGAAGGAAAAACTATCGTTTACTATGTATATTTTATCATTCAATCATTTTTCATTTTTTAACACATATACATCTATTATGGCATTTACGACATTCGCGTGTCGACTAATTTGCATTTTTCTGATAAGAATTTGATTAAATCTCAATACAGAAAAGTAATCACCAAAATTTGTTTTTTGGATGAGCTGTGTCCCGATGACAAAGAAGAATAATTATTTTTTATATTTTTGTCGCCGAGAACTGAAAAGGAAAGAAAAGAACATGGCGACATCAGAGGAGAGTTTTTTTTATACATTCATTGCAATAAAGACTGCATTTTCCATAAAACTTGCTGAGAACCATCAATCTATATCCATAATTTTCAAGCCAATAATTTGTCAGGGTGGTTGTGTAACCATTCCTGGAAACTATTATATTGAAGAACTCATGTATAAATGGATATCTGAAGTCCAATAGTCCCAGAACGAAAGAATTAATTTGCAAATATCTGTCGTTCATTTATACTATATTTTAAATATATATAAAAAAATATATATAAAATATATATATATATATAAATTAATATATATATTTTTTGGAACTTAACGTCCACAATAACAAAAAAAATAAAACAAAAAAAAATATCTCAAAGAATAAATAAGTTTAAAAATTAAACAAAACTCGGAACAATAAATAAAATGTTTGTATGTCCCCTTTCATCCCTCAAATTTTTTAGTATATAAGTGAATTTGTAAAGAGCCATAAAACTGTCAATTTGATTTTTACATACTATCTAGCCTGAAGATCGTCTGAGGCGCGAAGTCCAAATTAATGTTTTTTTGATAACAAATCTTCGATGATTTTTTTAAAATTGATCGTATCTAGTCACAGAAACGTTATTAACATAGAAAATTTTAAATGCTTTATGGAACAGATTGTCCGACAATTATATATATATTTTCTGTTTATAAGTTATTTGATAAAATCACGTTGGCACGTTGGATAAAGGATAGCAGCTCGAATAGAGAAAATAGAAGTTCGAATATTCAAATCCTTAATTCTGAATTTAATAGGAGAGTTTATGAATTTCTTCTTCTCCCGCAGATAGAAGAGAGAGATCGACTGAGAGATAGAGAGAGAGAGATGGTATTCTTTGCTTTTTCTGAATATGTGGGAAAAAATCTGCCATTTAAGTTTTTTACCAAAACATACATGATCGCCTATGCGTGTATTTGTATGGCACATATTAATCCAGGTGAATGTTTTTTTCATTGAAGGAAAAATATGATTTTGCACAACAATATAACTAACTACAATTATTTATTTGTTTAAATGAAAGCAAATTGAAAATTTGCGTTCTATAATCATTTTACTATCATCCAAAAGGAATAATTCATTTGATTAAAAGGAGTTATGAGAATGAGAGATTTAAGAAGGTCAACTTAAAACCAATTTGTTTATAACAAACAAATTTTCGAACCTTTTTCTCGAAATAAAGATATATATATATATTATATATATTATATTTTGTATTTAAAAAAAAAAAAAAAACGAGAATTTTTTTATAAATGTAATTAAAAAAAACAATTTAAATTTATATATATATATATATATATATATATAAAATAAATATAATTATATATATATTAAATAATTATATTTCATCATTTATAATCATATTTTCCCGATGCAAAAAAATACAATTGTCATAGAACTTAATTATAATAATATTATTCATGTTTAATGTAATGAAATTGGACAACTAATTCATAATACACATTATATAAATAAGGGTGTGTGTGTATGCATGTGTAGAACCATTTTCCAAAAATTTTTTACAATTTCAGAAACAATTATTATTTTGAAATCTTATATAAGCATATTTTAAAATATATTAATTTATATATATTTATATATAAATATATATATATATATATAATATATATTTATATATAATTTATAAATAAATTATATTCATATTATAATTGGGGAAAAGACGTTCGGATTTTGATTTTTACAAACACAGATCATGTCTCATATGAAGAATTTTTTACTTTTCACAAATTTAAAAATTATGTATTATAATATTATATATATATTGCATTTACCTGAAGGCAGATAAGGTACCAGAAATATTTTATTTAATTTTTTATGTTCAATTAACTGTTTTTCATTTCTAAAAAAGACTGTGTAGAAACAAAAAACAAATTTTCGAAACATTTCTCCTAGCGGTTTTATATATATTTTTTTAACCATTATCAAGGATGATTTTATTTTTATATTTTTAACTAGGTGTATATATATATATATATATATATATATATAACGATTTATATTTTCCGACCGAAAATTAAATATTGTTTAACACGTTGCCTAATTTTTTAATATGAATCTTTTCGTTTTTTTTTTTTAATAATTTTTAATTATTTTTTTATCTAATTTTTTTAATAGATATTTAATGAGGTTTTTCCTCCTCTATTTTCATTTATATATTTCGGATGCATCTCATTTTTTTTTGAAATGGGTTTTCCCATTTGTGTAGAGTTAAATGTAATGACATTTTTATAGGCATGTTTTTTTTTTTTGTAATTTTTGTTCAAATATTTTGATCAGGAACATATCAATTTATCTTCAAAGAAAATTTTTACTATCTAGACTTATTCAATATATATATACCAAAAATATATTAACTGTTTTAATTATATTAATGTTGTTTATTCCAACACTTTCAAAAATCAATTCGAGGCAAATAATGTTCTTCCTTAAATTTCATGAAATTTCATTAAAAACTAAATCTTTAAAATAGGTCTAATTGAAGAACCTAAATTTGATTTAGATTCACTTTGATTCTTTTTTGTAAAAAATATCAGAGGGTATAATAAATAAGGTTAAAAATGAAATTTTGTCCAATCAAATTAACATTCTATACTTGATCTAATGAAGATTTCTTAATATTTTGGATTTCATTTCATAAATAACCATTTATATATATATATATGTAAAAAAAAAAAAATTTATATATATATATATACATATATATATAAGACACACACACACATATACACATAAAATATATATATATATATATTTATATATATATATAGTTTATAATTTTTTGTAACTAGAGAGATGACCAACTTTTGCAAAAGAATAATATTTTATATAAATAAATTATTTCAGACAGATGAAATTTAAGTTTTTTTTTTTAAATAAGACATGCCTATATATATATAAATATATATATATATATACAAGAAGAGATGGATTATATTTTTTTATCAGGGTTTCTATTGATTAATGATGAATAATGGTATTATGAGTCTAGGCATTTTTTCCAGAATCAGTTATTATCCATTACACCACCATCACATCCAAAACAGTACTTGAATTGCTAAGCGATCATTATGGGTACTGACCAAATATTTAATTAATTTAAATATATCTGGTATATATATATATATATATATATATATATATATATATATGTGAGAAAGAGAAGAATAAATATTACATAATTGGGTTGGATATAATAATAATTTTCTTCACTAAAAATATAATTCCTGTATTGTTCATATGGCCGAATAGATCATTATAGATAATATCTGGAATTTAATCGTTTTTGGATATAAAAAATAGATCTTTATGGAATTTCAATAACCAAACAATATATAAAATTATATTTATTCATATATATATATATATATATAAAAATCCGCAGATATAATTAATCCGGTGTTCTTTCATTGATATTTAAGTTAAACATTTTTACAAAATAGTTCTTTTTTTAAATTTACAGAAGCATTAATATTATAAAATAATTGATTTTTATTTTAGTTCCATTTGCATTTCAAGGCAAAATATTTTGGAGTCTTGAGGATAAAATTTTCTAAAATGTTTTTAATTTTTAAAAATAAAATTTTAGATACATTTATTTTCAATTTTTTTAAAATTTATTAGAACTGTGTGAAAAAATACCTATTTTAAATTTGATAATTTCTAATTTATATATATATATATATATATATATATATATATGGATAGATAGATATATAGGGATATAGTGAAATGGATAGATATGAACAGATATATATATATATATATATATATATATATATATATATATGAAGAAATATATACGGAAAAACAAAAATACGAATATGCAATTATGCTGTTTTAATGTTAATTTAATTTGGACGTCAGACGTTTCGGTCTAGTAGACCTTCTTCAGGACATAGTTATTAAAACATAATTAACATTAGACGATATTTAAGTCAACATGAAAAGACGATAGGCATAAAAGTAAGAATAATCAAAAACAGAATTACTGAAATTTTTAAGATCAGCGTTCCGTTTCACAATATGATCACGTCGGCGTCACGTGGGCGATGTTGTGAAAACGTATTCCTAAAATAGAGTATATTTTAAATGAAAAATGAAAAAGAATTTTATTTTAATCTAAAATTTATAAGTACGTTTGTCGAGCATTAATCTTGCTAGAAAAGGGGAAATATTAAAGAAGCCAGGTCTAGTGTTCACTCAAATGAGATGGATATTATGATATTATTGATCCGCCTAAGATTTTTATTATGAAAATATTTTAAAATCTTCACAGAAATCAATCGAAAATGATCAGCTTTTTTTGTACAACTAAAGCATTGTTTAAATTTCATGGCGAATATCTCGTTTTATGTTCGAAAACACGAGATTTTACGGACCTTTGTGTTTGCCCGCATATTTTAAGTGACAGTTGTTGCATGAGATTTGGATAGATGCAAGCATCGGATGTAATATATGTTGTTTGCTGGTGTTATTTAATAAACTACGGATAGTTCTAGTAGGTAATATTGTAGTTTTAATTTTTTTAGCGCATTTAAATTATTGGAGATACGTTCGTCAAATGGTTATATGGTAGATGTATATCCATATAATTTTTAATCCAAATATATATATATATATATATATATATATATATATATATATATATAGATAGATAGATAGATAGATATATATATATATGGTAAAAATGTAATTTTAAGATATGCAGTATTTATAGATAAAAGTACTCAATGTCAGGGAAAGATCGTGTGTAAATATACAAAAGATTACATTCAAATATTAAACAATCTGTCTCCTGACGGTACTGACATCCGTGTCCACACTTATATATATATATATATATATAGTGCTTACTTGATTGGTGTAAGATGTAACACAGCTGTTTAGGCATGTTTAATAATATACACTTAATAAAAATGTAGGATTAATTTTTCTTTTAAATTAATTTTAAATCCGTCATCAGTCCGTTACGAAATTTGGGACGGTAAGAACAGCTTTATGACACGTGCCCTTTAATTATGTTTCTTTTTCTACCATCTTTCAGCGCCTTGATGAATTTAATATGAACGAAAGCTCATCAAATATGAACGTTTAAATTTTCCATGTGTCTATGTGTTAACATACGCATAATTCACCCTGCACGTGTTATTGTTTTGGTTTCTTTTTTTTTACAAATATATATATATATATATATATATATATATATATATATATATATATATATATATATATATATGCATTTGTTTGTGTAGCAATATTTTTTGTTATAAAATTTGCTTGAAGACGAAGAAAGGCTTTTTAGTTAAAGATGTTTTTATAATCCATTTCGGATTATTTTTTTTTCCAGAAGTGGGCAATAAAAAGTTTTTAGAATCTATCTGTAATATATGCATGCTGTATTCCTGCTTTGTATTCTGTAGAGCTAACAATCAAACTATGGCTCTTGAGGCTCCAGCACTATTGTCATTTAATTGCTATATGTTTTATTAGTATATAAGCATGTTCCAGTTTTTTAGACGATCTTCTGGGTAACTTGTAACTGATGTCTCTTTTGGACCTTTTAGAAAATTATTATTATTATTAACCATTAATACTTGCGTATGTCATGTTTCCTTTTTGTATTTGACTTAGAGCCGGATCTAAAACTAAAATCCTTAATGACTTAGAGCAGAATACCGTTATTTAATTGATAGCACTTTTCTTAACTTTTATATCTGTTCCTAGTAAAATTATTCTTCCGTAAACTTATGTTGTTGTTACATGGTTAAAGATCCATTCCTTTTCTTACGAATTTTGCACCTATTACTATTGGTACAGTCTCAGTTTTCATTCCCCACATCCTGTTAATCTCGATCTCCAGGTCCATGTATTTGGACAATTTCTCGATAATTTTCATGGAGGTGTTTCTTTCTCAGATGGTACTGCTATGTAAATAAGCATACACTTCCTGAATTTCTTGTCTTTTATTATAATATCAGGTCTGTTGGCTTTTATTTTCCCGTTAATTTGAAGTGGCCTGTCCCAGAGGATTGTTACATCGTTATTATTATTATTATTGTTTTTATATCCTTTGGTTTTTGGTGTATACTCACTTCCTCCCAGAGAACTAAGGTCATAAATGGCATCATGACTTCTTTTGAGCAGTTTTGAATAAAAAAAAATTGCACATATTTTACATCGATAAAGCCTTTTGTAAGGTGTGGTCTGTATTTGTGAGTACAATTTTTTTGATTTCTGTATGGACTAACAGAGTCTCCTTCCATGAGTCTATTGGAAGCTTTCCCAATCAATACGAGGGTTCGAACTACAACTGGAATTGTTAATATCCTCATGTGCCACAAATAAAAATAAGGCGTATGAGGACAGTAATAATTTCGATTTCAAGGTCCTTTTATTTTGATAGTCAATTGTTTCTGATATTTATAAAAGAATCTGAGTTTTAGGCTAACATAATTTTTTAGTATATAAGTTTAGTAATTTTGAGCTATCAAGGATTGTTCCTGTGCAGCAAGAATAAAACCATCGGTTTCAGCTTTTACGGAAGGGTACGGTGTTTGTCTACCTCAGCTTGTTTTGTACGAGCAGAGTATTGACCGTGAAGAGTTTTATCTTGCCATTGTTTCTGTATCAGGTTGGTTGCATTTGTCTTTGTTTTCTTTTTTAAGTATTTTGCACCTGCAGTAGGTGTGTTATGTTTTACTTGCACTTCTTCCCCCATTTGAAACTCCATTTCGAACTTGTTGGCTTCCTTTGTTATTGAATAAAGTTTCTTAATTCTTTTAGGTTCTTTGACACAGATCATCATCCAGTCTTCTGTAGTTTCCACGTATCTTTGAAGGCTGATTGGTGCTGCAAGAATAAAACCTTTCGTTTCAGCTTTTAACCCTGCACGACATAGCTACGGAATGGTACGGTGTTTGTCTACCTCAGCTTGTTTGGTAATTTCAACGTTGAATTTTGACTGTGAAGAGAAATTTTGTTCAGTCACATGTTGAAAAACGAACGCTACAGAAATTTTTGAATAAAAAAATTTCGCCTAAACTGTTTTGGATCTTTAAATATCTTTAATCTTACTAAATGTTTTAGCCAACAAACCGATCAAATAGTATCAAAAAAATTTGGGTCCCTAAGTTTATTGAACAGAAAAATTAAATTTTGATATAAATGAAAATGAATGAATTGACGTTTATTTCCTCTTCTAGTCATCAAATGATTGACATGACCTCTTGTCAAATTAAAGAATAAAACATTTGGGCAATTTATTTATAAATAGGGATTTTTTCCAAATATTCAATTAATCTATGGGTCCTTCTTTTTTTTTAAACTAGTTTTGTAAACCTTTTGGTCATTGACTTGATTAGGTTCTGGATTATGGCAAAATTCAAAGGAAAAGCGATCTAAAATCCGAAGAAGAAGCTTTGAATCATATTGCTCAACTGCTTTCTCGAGAACCTGTCCTTTATAATGCTCCATAAGTTTTCTATGGGGTTGAGGTCAGGAGATTGGGGTGGCCATGTCATAACACTCACCTGCTTCTCATCAAAGTATTCCTTCATCAATTTTGATTTGTGACAGGGAACATTATCCTGCATAAAAATGAGCTTGGTGGGGTCGATTTGCACCCTTTCAGCAGAAGGGAGCAGACAAGACTCTAAAATTCTCTTGTACTGCTCGCTCCTGGAGGGTCTTTTCAATAGGTTTTAAGAAACCAGTTCCATGAAAAAGAAAAGCATCCCCAGAACATTATACTGAACGGATGCTTGACAGTACTTACTGCTAAAAATCAAAGAGCTTTCAAAGCTTCTTCTTCGGATTTTAGATCGCTTATCCTTTGAATTTAGCTCAACTTTCGTTTCATCAAAGAAGAGAACATTTAGTAAAAAAAATCAGGTGAGTCACTTTTATCGAACAGCAATGTATTGATATAATATAAATTTTAAAACATTTGTTAGATGAGTTCTTACAAGGAAAGTTTTTTTTTCAACGATCCAATTAAATTAAAAAATAATTTCATTACATGTAAACTAGACATGGCGTTATATATCGGATACAGCTGCGCTTGGGTTTAAAATTTGGGACAAACTAAATAAAAGGAAGATATTTAAGCTGTTTACTGAAGAGAAAAAGAATTTATTTATTTTCTATTTTGCAGAGAAAACATGTAAAAAAAAAAAAAAACATTTAATTTATTAGCATTCCTTTTTGTACAGGTGAAAAAATTTTGATATTTATTTGAATATTAAGAGGGTTTTTAAAGTTTTGCCACTATTTATGATATAATGTTTATAGTAAATAACACACAGAGAAATGTAGAAAATTTAAATAGCAAAAAGAAAAATTTGAGAGATCTACATTAAAAGAGGAAATTTGGAACATGACTGGAACGCCTGAAAGGGATGTATTATTTAATGATTTAATTATTGATTTTAGTGGCTTTATAATTTTCTATCGAGACAAGCTCGTTAATATAGAAATAATATTAATCGAACAAAATGCGTAACATGATTTAAGAACCATAGTTTAATTTAATCAATGATTCAAAAACATTTATGGAGATAAATTTTTTTTCTAAAAAAAATGCATAATTTTTTAAAAATATTGCAAACAATTTTTTGTTAACTCGTTTATAACTACATCGAAGTGATTTAAATATTTTCTATATATATTTATATATATGTTTAAATAATGAGATGAATGTATGGGGACCCTAGTTGGATCAAACTCGTATATGTTTGTAAACCAAATGTTTTAACCACAAAGAACAGAATTTTCTACATGCCATAAATAGAAATTTTTAAAAATAGATGATTATATGGGAGAAAGTAGATAAAATATTATATTTGAACTTAATATTTATAATTAATTGAATTAATATCGAGAAAAATTTTTAACAATTAACCATGTCGAAGTATTTTAAATTATTTTCTAAGAGAATTTTTGAGGTATATAATGATATAATGAATATGATGTTTTATATAACATGATTGGCCAGTGAAGATCGAACTCACTAAATGACGGGTCTTAATTGATCTATCGAGACAAGCTTAGTTAACAGAGATAATTTAATCTTTTTAATTTCTTTCCCGTAGATATTGATTGATATATATTTATATAAAATGCCTTTGACCTTATAATTGCTCGACTACCGATAATTGTGGTAATTTTTATAAAAGCAAATCCACTTAACTATTCGAAGATAAATATATTAATTTGACTATTTAATCAGAAGATAGTAATATTTGCGTATTTTTTTTTTTAAATTTTTCCATTTTTTATGCCGAATTGTAATTTTTATAAATCAATTCAAAATTATCCTTCAAAGTCGGCGGCATGAGAGTAGATAAACCACTGCTAAAAAACTTAGACAACATATTTTTTTCTTATAATAGCGTCCAACCAATTTAAAAAGGATTGGGAAAATGACCATTAATGTTCAAATATACGGTATATAACACTATCTATCTCAGTTCAGGATCTATCTATAATCTATCTATCTATCTATCTATTGTAAACTAGAAGGTGTTTAAAATGAATGAGAATAACCAAAACGGAGGTTGGAAATGAAATGGTTTTTTGCAAAAAACAGCAATAAAATATAAAATACTTCATGCCAGCGGTATGATTAGGTAAACCACTTCTAGTGGTGGACTAATTGTCATTTTATTACGATTATTTTCCAACCAATCTTAACGAGGTAGGATGCAATGTGGCAAGACCAAAGTTTAATGTGGGGAAGGACTGAAATATTGAACTTGGACGACAAAATATTTTCATAACGTTAAATATCTGTTCTTCAATTCGGAACGAAACTGAATTTTTATATTTTCGACATTTTATTAACAATTAGATTTATTAAGTTTTTTTACAAGATCTTTTAACGCTTTATCGACTCTTTCGTTAAATTTGATTTTGTCTACAACATTAAATCTATTAGTTCATATTGTTCTCTTTCTTTTCTGCAGAGTTACCCACCGTTGGTAAATTTACCACAGAAGATCTTTATTCCAGGTTCGTTGAAGGTTAGTAATTGGTTTTAATAGTGTTGTGATGGGGACTGGAGGGATGGGATCTGATTTTTTTTCAATGCTTCAACTTTCTGCAAAAATTATTGAAGGCATATGAGATGAATGGAAAGAAAAAAGGGAATCAACTTTGTCCTTTAGGCCAATTTTATATAATGGTAATATGGTACCGTCGTGAAAGGCTTAACAAACGGAAATTTCTTTTGAAAAAAAGATTTAACATTTTGAGAGCTTTTTTTAGATTGAACGTTATATAATTCTATTAGGGTCAAGTTTACGTTTCCCAAACTGATTTGTATTTTAAACATCAGCTTTAAGTATAGATTATGAAAAGTGGCATGTCCCATTCATCAGAATTTATATAAAGATGGGTAATCTTGGTTCGGTTGGTGTCAAAAAAGGGGCTTGATTTGGAAGATTTGTTGAAGCTTTGTTCACCATTATCTATGAATATAGAATACAGCGCAGAACAGTTGCTGATCTGTTCAATGAAACAACGTTAAAGATTAATTTTTACGAGTCAGACACTTTACTGAATCTGACTATATCGCCAATACCACCAGCAGCTGTTCCGTAATTATTCAGTCTTCGATATCAAAGGCTGCCATATTGCATTTTTTATTATTACGCTTGATTTTAAATTTTTACATGAACTCGTCAGACCAGGATTAACGTGGGATCTTTAGATAATTTATAATCTATAATAAAATATTATTTATTTGAACGCGTATAAACATTTTCAATTTTTTAAGCGAACGAGTTCATGCCCTTCGGTTTTTTTTACTTTTTTTATCAAAAGATTTTTGGAATATTTTTCGGAAAAAATGGCTTTTTATACGCGTCGCATTGAATATTTTGAGCCTTCTGATTTCTTAAAAAAAATTTATTTAATTGAACTATAAAATGAGTTAAATCATTTTGAAATTGGCTACTAAAACAACAGGGTAAATAAAAATTTTTTTAAGCAACGCCATGCCGGTTAATCATTAAGATATTACGTTAACTGTTTTGATTGGACATTGAAAACATGTCTGACTATGTTTTTAGATTTCTGTTGTTTTTTGTCTTTTCCTTCCGTTTACTTAGCTAGTGGATATCTGCTCATTGTCCCCTTTTATTTCTATCCCTATTTTCTTTAGTTTAATTTAAAATAGAGAACTCATAGGATACATAGTAGGAAAAGAAACACCTGAGAATATTTCACTTTCAGATGGTTTTCAGATGAGAAGAAAAAAAGGTAACGCATCATTCTTGCTTTTGTATTCTGTTTATTTGGGAAAATTATAATGTACTTGTTAAAAAATCCCATTACCTATCTATCTATCTATCTATATATATATATATATATATATATATATATATATATATATATATATATATATATATGTATGTGTGTGTGTGTGTGTGTGTGTGTTAAAATGAATATTAAATATTCTTATAACTTGGAAGTGATAAATTTCACTAGTTTAAACCACGTTTTAAAATTCAAAAAGATAGAAAAAAAAACAACTTTTATTGTTTACAGAATTTAAAGATAGGTAAATCATGTACAATAAAATTATAAAGTTAATATTTAATACTGTAAATGAATAATATAACTAAAATTTGGATCATAAAATAATAAACAAGAAAAATTTAATTATGATTTGGAAAAAGAGATTTTCCTTAACATCAGAAAATAGAGCCATGATAAAAAAAAACGTCCGTTTACTCCGACATCAGCGTTCATATCCATATATATAGTAGGAGTGTATGTGTGTGTGTGTGTATGAAATGTGCATGTAAGTGCGTATGTGTATGTATGTGTGTATGTATACAAATGTGTTTACTAATTCCTCGTAAAGACAGTGTATGTATGGATTAAGGAATATACAGACGCATTTTATATACACGCATGCTGACAGAAACGCACCAAAATGGAAACAGATCCAAAAACACATATAAAATGAAAAAAAAATTAAAAGATAAAATGCCGATAAGACAATTCATCATTTCTCTTGGACCAAATTTAATTGTTTTATGACCCTTTTATTATAGAACTCTTCATTTGCCAATTCAAGAAAGACATTCATATTACTAACATAAAAACAGAAAAACAATGTCTCATATCAAGAATATTTAACATTGAAAAACATAAGGAAAAAATTAATTATTTTTAATAATATGTGGAAATCTCCGTCTTTTACCTGAAGACGGTCACGAGACCAGAAACCCGTTGTAAAATTATAGAAAAAAAAGCAATCTTTTTATTTTTAATATACATACTTTTCTCTCGTTGGAACCACTAAAACCTCTTTCTTTTTATATATATATATATATATATATATATATATATATATATAGATATACGTAATTTTATATTTTTAAGTGGATACAAATGATTTAATAAAGGTTTTTTTAATATATAGTTTAATTAGGATTTATTGATCATCTTGAAAAAGAGATTTTCTTTTTTAATAAATTAAACAGGGGTTTAGCATGTATATATATATATATATATATATATATATATATATATATATATATATATACAGAGCAACATCGGTACTCGAACGTCTCACATGTCCAACAAATCGGTTTTCGAACAGAATATTCCAGATGAAAATACGTCACTTATCCAACATAAATTTCGGTTCTCGAACAACATTGCCAAATCGAGTTAACCCGAACGGAATCATTCCTGAGTTGACCTCGACCGCTATGTTGTATCCATTCGTGCGTTGTGCTGTGCTTTTCTTTTCCAAATTTATTGTACTGTGCCTTTTTTTCTCTTCATTAGTCCTCAGTCATGGCTCCAAAGAAAGCTAGCAGTGATTCTGGTAAAGGAAAAAGAAAAGTTAAGATAAAATTTTTGTCTCTATGATGATGATATTGTCACTTCTTACTCAGCTTCATATGGCAAAATCAACGATCTATATTATTCTTATAAATAAAGAGACGATCATGTCTTTCCTTCCCTTTTCTAAATAATAACATCACTTGCTTTCCCCTTCATCTTACGCCATCAGCTTTCTTACTTACAGAAACGTAAGATTAAAATGTTTGTTTGTATTTTATCTGTTTAAGATTGGGTTTATTTATTTATTTTTTTTAAATTTAATGTTTTTCATTAGTTTTGTGTATAAAGTTGTGTACAAAATACTGTTATTAAAGTTTAACCAACTTGGGATCAGGAACGGATTAATTCATTTTACATTGATTCCTATTGGAAAAAAAAATAGTTTCCGTTTACAAACATTTCGGGTTACGAACTGGCTTCAGAAACGAATTAAATTCGTGAACTGAAGTTTCACTGTACTGCTTTCGGTGGAAATCTATACAATCTTCCTTTTAAAACAATTTTACAGGAAAATAATTTTTCAAGTCCAGTAGCTGTTATCGCTTTTTTCAGTATTCCTTTCAGGCCTTTTGTTTGAAGTGGCGTGGAACATCAGCATCTTGATTGTCATTATTTTCTTATCGGTTAACATCTGCTATCCATTTTAGTAGTTGCTACTGTTGGTAGTCCTCAAGTGATGTGGTTTCTGTTATTTGGTACAGTTCTTTGTGATTCTGTAAATAAAGTCTACAATGTTAAAAAAAAGGATGATTTTGCCAAGATACCTAGGCTTTAATCGCTCAAAGCCATTTTGGACCATTGTAACAAAGCATTATTAAAATTAACTTTCTTGCGAGAGGCTTTGAAAAGGTGAAAAACTAGAAAAAAAACAGATGAATAAATTATTTCTTTAAAAGAGGTTTAATTGCAATTTTTTATTTAAAGTATATTGTCTTGTCTTGATCTTAAGATATAAAGATAATAAAAGAACGGGATAGATAGATAGATAGATAGATAGATAGATAGATAGATAGATAGATAGATATGAATGGAGTGTGATAGATAGATAGATAGATAGATAGATAGATAGATAGATAGATAGATAGATAGGGAAGTGAGATGAAAATATTGATATAGATAGATATATATGAAAATACTTAGATAGATAGATAGATAGATAGATAGATAGATAGATAGATAGATAGATGTGAAAAGAGATAGATAGATAGATTAAAATATTTAGATAGATATATATGAGAACAGATAGATAGATAGATAGATAGATGTGAAAAGAGATAGAGAGAGAGATAGAAAGCTATGAAAATATTGAGATAGATAGATAGATAGATAACATTACTTGCTTTCCCCTTCATCTTACGCCATCAGCTTTCTTACTTACAGAAACGTAAGATTAAAATGTTTGTCTGTATTTTATCTGTTTAAGATTGGGTTTATTTATTTATAGATAGATAGATAGATAGATATGGAAACAGATAGATAGATAGATGTGAAAACTATTATAGATAGATAGATAGATAGATAGATAGATATGAAAACAGATAGATAGATAGATAGATAGATAGATAGATAGATAGATAGATTAAAAGGATTCTATTTGTCAAGTTTATTTTTAAAAAAAAAGAAAATTGGTACTATACAACAGATGCTCATAAAATATTGAATGACACATTTTCTTTATAGTTAAAGGGTACTGTCTTGTCTGGGTCTTAAGATTTGTTTCTTTAATGTTTCGATGTAAAAAGTTACATTATCTTATGAGAATTGTGGTTAAATATTCAACATACAGAAACAGGCTAGATAATGATATCATCAATGTATTTGCTTTTATGATTAAAGGTGAAAAATATTCAATAAATTTCCACGTCAGAAGATTTCGAAATTGCATTTCTTATTGAATTCAGCACAAAATGCTTTCTTTTATCCCGTGACCAGTGGTCGTAGGTGCAACATGCGTCCTGCAACCACATTAGAAGTGATTTTTCTTGGGCTAGATAGCCTGACGGAACCCAACCTTCTCCAGACCGGTTTTGAATTCAGAGCTTTTCTTTCTCCTAGATTGGTTGCCATACAAGGTGATAGAACCCAGTCTGTCCTGCTATTTATCCATAGCTGGGAGAAAAAGAAGAAGAAGAAGTGGATTCATACTTTTTCCAAAGACATTAGCATGTCAGTGAATGTAATTGATTCGACTGAATTTCGAACTCGGCTCTCCGATTCCTCAATCCGAGCCGTTATCCACTATGCTTACTTTTACAATGAATATAAAATAATGTAGCAAGTCCAAAGGAAATAAAATAAACCTTACACTTATTTTAATTAAATAAGCAAACGTTATTCAAAGTGTCACAGGAAAAAAAAATTGAAATTCTCAAGCCGACTACAGTGTCGAAATACCGCAAGCTGAAACTAAAATGTTCTAGAAGCACGAAGCTTTTGAAATAGGATCCAGTTCTGGCCTGTAGTTGCATTATGAGTAGGCTGTAGTATACAACGCCATGCATAATTGCGACTGTTATACTAGCTAGAAGAAGGACATGTTGCACCTTATAACTTCAAGATTTCTTTAACTTTCGCCAGGCCCATGATATGTTGCCAGAGATTGGTCCATTTTCCACTACCAAAGTTAGATATCACAATCCATTTTACTGCTTTCCTCTAGATATTTTTTCAGATTAAGCAAAATAAAAATAAATAAATAAATTTTCTCATTAGCATATATGCGTTTATGAATAAACATTTTATAGGAAAGAATATTAAATTAACTTAAATTGAAAAATTCCACATGAAAAAGAATGATTTCTAAATTACAATTTCAGTGAAATTCGAACAAAATATTTACTTTTGGACTAAACATAAAATAATATATTCGAAGGAAATAAAACAAAGTTACTGTAAATGTAAAAACAAACATTTATTTGAATTTCTTACGCCGACAACAATATCGCACTTTCGCAAATCCAAACCCAAATTAAATGCGTCGTTACAAATTGAGCGAAGAGCTTTTAAAATAAACCGCCTGTTCTGAGTCTTAGTTAAAATAAACTTTATTATCTGGTATAGAACACCATGCATAATTTTGACCGTTATACTAGCAGGAAGGACAGGATGTACGTTATATTATTCTCTGGCCACTGCAGGTCTCAGACCTTCCTTAAACTTCACCAGGCCCATGTCGTGTTGGTAGAGATTGATGTATCGTCTACACTGGTTACCTTATCAAAGAGAGAAACAATAGTCCGCCTTACTATTTTATTTTTCTGGAGCTGCGGGAGAAATAGGAAAATATCTATCCTCAAGAAAAGAATGCTTCCGAACCCAGTGAGATGCGGAGCTGTTGAAATAGGCCTTCAGTCTGGCCCATAGTTGCACCATACGTAGTCTGTAGTATAAATCACCATGCATAACTGCGACCGTTGTACTAGCGAGAAGGACATAATGTACGTTGTAAACGCCTCTTGCCACTCATTCTTCAAAATGAACGCTCGTCAGGCCATTATGTCCACATTGAGATAATTATTTTCTCTGCCACAAACACAATTGAGAGAAATAGCCTCGGATGGATTTCGAACCTAAACCGCCAATTCCATTGTGATACTCATTACGATACCCACGCATGTCGTTGTCACGATAATTTTGCTTCATGGCGCGGAGGTCGCAAATCGCAACGGAGGGAAGGTATAAATTATTTTCAGATATTTCTTTCACCGGCTTGTCGGTATAAAATTATAGATCGATAGATAAATCGAAGTTTGGGGACTGAATGACCCTGATCGAATTTCTACTAATACAGGCGGTAATCGGTTGTTGGGAAGATATAGAGATAATGAAAGAACGGGATAGATAGATAGATAGATTTAATAGATAGATAGATAGATAAGAATTCAATGAGATAGATAGATAGATAGATAGATAGATAGATAGATAGATAGATAGATAGATATATGAACAGAACAAAATATAGATAGATAGATGTGAATAGAATGAGGTAGATAGATAGAACATGAACAGAATGTAATAGATAGATAGATAGATAGATAGATATGAACAGAATGAGATAGATAGATAGATAGATAGATAGATAGATAGATAGATATGAACAGAATGAGATAGATAGATAGATATGAACAGAACAAAGTAGATAGATAGATGTGAATAGAATGAGGTAGATAGAGAGATATGAACAGAATGAGATAGATAGATAGATAGATAGATAGATAGATAGATAGATAGATAGATATGAACAGAATGAAGTAGATAGATAGATATGAATAGAATGAGATAGATAGATAGATAGATAGAAAAACAGACTAAAATAGATAGATGTGGATAAGTGTATGTATATATATATATATATATATAGAGAGAGAGAGAGATAGATAGATAGATATGAAGAGGATGAGATAGACAGATATAAGCAGACTGACATAGATGATACGGTTATAGATAGATAGATAGATAGATAGATAGATAGATAGATAGATAGATAGAAACAGTTTGAAATAGATAGTAAGAAAAACAGATAGATAGATATGAACAGATTGAGATAGATAGATAGATAGATAGATAGATAGATAGATAGATAGATAGATAGATAGATAGATTAGCACACAGTGCCGGATTCTGTTAGTCAAGTTTTTTTCCTCAAAAAAAATAAATTTGCTATTAACTAACAGATGCTCATAAAATGTTCAGGATATAGATAAATTGAAATATGTCATATATCGTGTGCGTTTCAGGTTATAAAATATATCAATCAACCAATATCCTGAAAAAGGAGATGTCTTGCTTTGGGTGTGTCACTCTTTAATATACAACCGAATGGCAACACAAAATGTTACTTATAAACAGATTCAAAAGATATAGGCCGCAGAAAGGTATATTTTAAGCAATATCTATATGCTTGAATAAGCTATTATTTTCTCATTTTACATGTTAATATGCGCTCGTTGAAATTCTAGAACCTTCATCAGGTTTTCAACCACTGATTCTGTTAGCTGTTCTATGCTTTCATCTTTGACATTAATGGCAGCAGTTTCTATTCGTTCCCAGCCATTTTTTGTTTTATTTTTTGCTTAAATTTTCAGGATATACATATATTTCAGCTTATATATCCTCATATATCAGCCTATCACGATCAGTCAGTCAGTTATGTTCCATGCGTCATACACGCTTAGGCGATCATGTATCTTTCGATACATGACTGACGAGGCAGATTTTTTTTTTCCCGCAGTAAGCTTCCATTTCTTTCTACAGTAGACTAGTTGCCATCCAATGCTACAGAACCCGGTCTGTCCTGCTATTTACCTATGGCTGGTAAGGGTGGGGGGCGAAGATGAGGATTCATACCTTTCCCGAGGGTATTAGCACGTAAGTGAATGTAATGGATTCGACTGGAATTCGAACTCGGCTCTCTGATTCCTCAATCCGAGCCGCTATCCATTACTCCTTTTCCCGCAGTAGGTTGCCATTTCTTTCTGCGATAGACCAGTTGCCATCCAAGGCTATAGAACCCGGTCTGTCCTGCTATTTACCCATAGCTGGAGGGAGAAAAAGAGGGTTCATAGCTTTCCCAAGGGTATTAGCACGTAAGTGAATGTAATGGATTCGACTGAATTCGAACTCGGCTCTCCAGATTCCTCAATCCGGAGCCGCTAAATAATGACGAAATACCGTAACCTTTTGGATTTTAGGAGCATCAAATATACTTTTTCATAGTAGCATTGGTGTGTTGAGCAAGACAGCCTGACGGGAGCCTATATCTATCTTCGTGCTCATATCTATCTATCTATCTATCTATCTATCTATCTATCTATCTCTCAGTCTGTTTATATCTATCTATATATCTATCTATCTGTCTCGAAGAGAAAATAATCAAATTGTTGTTTTTCTACACCACTTCAGACAAAAAGATAGAAAGGAAATTCCACTCAATACGAGAAAGGACGATAAGTTATTGGACCTGAGAAGTCTATTTTCCTGAAAATAATACTTTAAAATAAATATTTTATAAATTTCTATCGACACTAATGTTAAATAATGTCGAATGTTTCCTGTATTCACGATCAGGATTCCCGTAAGCCAAAAGGCTTCCACACGAACTAAGCGGTGGTGTCTCCTGCCCAAGTCAGCTTGACGGAGCCCAGTCCTCTACAGCCTGTTTTGAAGTCAGCTGTCCTAGACTCGCTGCCAACCAAGATCTATAGGGCCCAATCTGAACTACTATTTACCCTTAGCTGGGGGGAAGTGACGGATCCATACCTTTCCCAAGTGTATTAGCACGTAAGTTAATGTAACTCGGCTCTCCGATTCCTCCTCCATGCCTATATCCTTAGTAAATAAATTGATAATTTCAGTACTAGAACACTAGACTCAAGCAGACGCGGAAGTTTAAATATCTGGAAAGCGTTCTAACAGAGGACGGCAAATGCGACACTGAGATCCGTAGACGTATTGGAATGGCCAAGGACGCATTCCAAAAGCTGGACAACGTATTGCGAGATAGGAGGATTTCTTTGGTAACGAAGAAAAGAATACTAAGCTGTTACGTGACATCTGCCCTTCTTTACGGCAGTCAATAATGGACGGTCTCCTCAAAGACGAAAAAGAGACTCGAGGCGACGGACATGTGGTTCTACAGAAAGATGCTAAGGATATCATGGACTGAGCGTGTGAGCAACGATGAGGTCTTAGAGCGGTTTCAAACAAGGAGGAGGCTTATACTTAACATCAGAAAGAGGCAGTTGAAGTTTCTGGGACACATAAGAAAGAAAGGCCTGGAGAATTTGATACGCAAAGGTCGAATAGAAGGAAAGTGAGACAAAGGAAAAAACGCATGACATACCTAGAGGGCTTGAGCAAGTGGATGACAAAATGTGGTCTGGGGGAATGGCAGAGGGAAGAAACTTGTTAAAAGCTGCAAGGGATAGCGGGAAATAGAGAGCTATGATCGCATACGCCATGAAAGGACATCGCACATAAAAAGAAAAAGTTTAGCAGTTTGGTCCCATTCTTTTTACAGCTGAAATGGCTAGATGTTCTACGCTAATATTTGTTTGCCTTGCATTCCCCTCGCTTGATGAACTCCTTTCCGTCAATTATTTTCTTTTTTTTATTTTATCTAAACGTTATTTAGTAGTAATTTTCCAAGCGTAGCTCAGATGTGGCACAAGGCCGACATTATGGAACTCACTCCTCAGTCGTAATTGTTCTAGCGAGACAAGCTGCCTCTTTCTGATTACACCACCTCGAGATGCCTAGTGATATTCCAAGCGTAGAAATTATGGGGCACCCAGTGAGGATCGAAGTCACTACTCAGTCGTAATTGTTCTAAAGATAGACAAGCTTGAGCCAAGACAAGACCTCAGATGCCTAATGATTTCCAAGCGTAGCTTAGATGTGGCACAAAAAACTAGTAAGGGGCACCCAGTGAGGATCGAACTCACTACTCAGTCGTAATTTTCTAGAGAGACAAGCTTAGAAAATACACCACCTTTGAGATGCCTAGTGATTTTCCAAGCGTGGTTTAGATGTTAACAAGGCCGAAAGTAAGGGGCACTCAGTGAGGATCGAACTAACTACTCAGTCTTAATAGTTCTAGCCAGACAAGCTTGCTAACCATTACGCCACCTCGAGGTGCCTAAAAACGTTATTTAGTAATGCATACACACATTACAATAGATGCTCGCTTTATTTAATAAACTGTATATTTATTTAGTGTCATCTACTGGCCTGAATATTCGAGATATCCTATTTAAAAAAAAAAATGCGCTCTAAAGCCGGATACGAACTTGCGTCCGCCTGGGCAGGGAAAACGTCGTTAGTTCCGACGTACTTTAGACCCCTCGATCACGAAGTGCGTCGATGGTCAAGCAAAATTGTATAGTGTCTTTAAACGCCATTTCTTACCGACATTCGAAATACGCTGACGTGCCTTTGACCGCTCGGGCCACAAAAATCGTTCGGTTGGTAAGGTTGAATTTACTGTTTATATGACGGTTCCGTATAGGATGCAGGTTCGAATCCTGTCAAAGGACAAATATTTTCTATGAAAATTTCTATATTCAGGCCGATATAAATGTTATTTAATACTGTTTATTATAAACAGAGCATTTACTTAAATACTTGTATCTATAAAAAAGAACGTTAAACATAAAAAAATGTCTTTAATATATATATATATATATATATATATATATATATATATATATATATATATATATATATATATATGTATATATATATATATATATATATATATATATATATATATATATTTATAAACACTGTGTGTGTGTAGATAGATAGATAAATAGATAGATAGGGGACTTAAACACAAGTATTATTAAAACTTGTAAGAAATGTTTCAATGCATTTACCCTATAAATAGCCCAGGTGTCAAAAACGATACTTCGGCTATTTATATTCCACTGAATATTTTTTAAAGAATTAAGTCTGTTAAGCATCTTTGTTAAAATTCAATAATTGTCCATAAGCCTCAGCATCGAACCAAAACTAGTTATTCCATAGGAATTTGTTGAAAATTTGAAGGTGTCGAAAACGACACCTTTTATTTATCCTAGTATCAAAAGCCAAATCTGTAGTCCCGCCATCAGGTTCATCGAATAAAGTTTTGCATTCATTACTAAACATTATTGTTTACAAATCTGTTTTTATTTAATCCTGTGATTTATCTTGACCCTCCACTGAACCAGGTTGTGACACAAGGTCCATTTTTAACCTCGAGACCTGAGTGTTTCCACTCCGTTCTTTTCTTACCTTGTCTAAACTGGTCATAGCATGAGTCAAAGCCGGTCATACCACCGCTATGGAACAGATGTTACTGAACAAGACCGAGGATTCTGTCCACGTAACCTTTCAATAAAGAAGGCCTCTGTTGGAACAAAACTTCCCGGCGGGAAGTTCCTCCGCTCTCTTCTTCCTGTTTTCATTTTTAAAAATGTTCACCCAACGTTTCTCTCTTTTGATGTTTACTTAAGAACCAGTTTGATTGCTTTTATGTTTTCAGTCTGTCTTCTTCCGTCGCCATGTCTTTTTTTCGTCTTCTCTGTTTGCATTCTCAACACCAGCCTCTGCAAATATACTCTTGCTGGTCAATTCGCTTTACTTGCTTCTTATTCTTTAATATTTCTCTCTCTATTTTTCTTTTTTTTTCCTTTTTTTTTTTTTTTGCATATTTTAAAATCAGTTTTATCGTGTTCTTCTCATGTTTACGTGTTCAGTTTCATTTGCGACGGTTCTGTGATATATTTTAAAACGTTTTTACAATTTCTAATGTTGTATTCCCATTACGAAGTAAATTTAAAATATCCTATTTCCCTTTTGAGATTTTATCTTTCTTATGACCCATAGCAATTTTTATATAGCGGAAATTAATAACTCAAAGACACTTTACAGATATAGGTTGTAGTTTTTACCACTTATTTTCCAAGAACTTATAAAAAATCTTGGTATTTATCTTAGCTAACGTTCAGATTTCTCCATTTTGAAAAGACTTATAATTTGACTGTTCAAAACTTCCCCCACTTCTGTCTTGTTTTCTCTGTCTAGATAAGGTACTTTCTCTTTTAATAAGTTTGACATTATATATATATATATATATATATATATATATATATATATACAGGATGAAAATGTACGAACGTGAGTTTTAAAACTATCATAATGTAATCAACTGTGAAAACTACAACATATATTTTAAAACCAATGTGTATTAAATGGGATTTATGAAATTACAACAAATTTTATATTGTTCCTCCATTTTATTGTATAAAGAACGTTGCACGTTTGATCAAATTATTGACAGATTATCCATAACTTGAAGTGTGCACTCAGCTTCTCCTATCCCACACTAGCAGCATGCTAGTTAACATTCGTGTCAGTCAGCTGTTGGCTCTCACGAAGCCAATAGCATTTTCCTGCCTATTCATGGCAGCCAGCTATAGGCTCTCACTCTGGCCAGTAGAAAATGGCCGCAAACTACATGAAAACTGAGGTAGAAGCATGAAAAAATCCATTATTTCCACTATCGATGAGAGTTGGGAAAGGCAAAGTCGGTCTTGGACTTGCCGCTAACTTGGAGTATGTGCATGTAAATTTTGGTGTAAATCCGTCGAAAATTGCGGCCGTGCATTCGTTACACACACACACACACACATCCTGCCTTTTATAGATAGAGATAAGCTGAAAACGTTTTATAAGTTTTATTGCAATTTTCTACTTCTTATTTATCTGAATTAGGCTTCTCAACCTTAAATAACATCAAAAATAAGAAGCGAGAAAGACCACGCTCAAGTGAAGAAGAAATGGGGGTCTGTATATCGCACATTTGACCAAACATTGAAGAAATCGTAAAAAATCACCAGGTACAAGTTTCACAATAAATAATTTGTACAAATAGTTGAAAAGAAACATTGAAATAATGTATAATATCTACATTATTCAGAGTAATGTCCCCATCTTTGTTGCCAAATTTATGAGGCATATCATTCAGTGTCTTTGGGATTCCAAACGTTTCTATCAGATGAGTAATTGTTGATTGATTCACGAGAGTGCAGCATTAAAGACGAGAACTTATAAAACAAGGAACAATTTAAAACAGGATCATTTTGCTCTATCAACAATTACTCGTCCGATAGAAAAGTTTGAAGCAGACTGAGACAGATAAGAACAGAGATAGTGTTATGGGATCTTTACCCATACTTAATAAATACTGCGCCTCAGGAATAGGTAGAGAGTTAGTCAGTCGTTCACATTCTGAAGTGACTGCACGGTTCAACTCTCTTCCTACGGGCGGGAGGAACCCGAAGGAGGCTACGCCGAAGGGCGGAGTCTCCTTCGGGAGGTAAAATTCGGCCCTGAACCCGTTTATACGGGTTCAAATGGGCTATTTTTTTGGCCGAGCCTAATGGCTCGGGAATGCCCACGTTAAAAAGGCCTTGTGCCACATGACACCCTCGTGGGGGGTGACTGAATATTGTCAGTCAGTCGTTCGCCTCTGAACTGACTGCACGGTTCAACTCTCTTCCTACGGGCGGAGGAACCCGAAGGAGGCTACGCCGAAGGGCGGAGTCTCCTTCGGGAGGTAAACCGGCCCTGAACCCGTTTATACGGGTTCAAATGGGCTATTTTTTTGCCGAGCCTAATGGCTCGGGAATGCCCACGTTAAAAAGGCCTTTGTGCCACATGACACCCTCGTGGGGGTGACTGAATATTGTCAGTCGTTTCAAAAATTTCTGAACCGACTGTTCGGTTTGAACTCTCTTCCTACGGGCGGGAGGAACCCGAAGGAGGCTACGCCGAAGGGCGGAGTCTCCTTCGGGGAGGTTAAATGGCCCAGAACCCGTTTATACGGGTTCAAATGGGCTATTTTTTGGCCGAGCCTAATGGCTTGGGAATTCCCACGTTAAAAGGCCTTGTGCCACATGACACCCTCGTGGGGGGGTGACTGAATATTGTCAGTCGTCGTTCACTTTTGAACCGACTGCTCGGTTTGAACTCTCTTCCTACGGGCGAGGAGGAACCCGAAGGAGGCTACGCCGAAGGGCGGAGTCTCCTTCGGGGAGGTAAAACGGCCCAGAACCCGTTTATGCGGGTTCAAATGGGCTATTTTTTGGCCGAGCCTAATGGCTTGGGAATGCCCACGTTAAAAAGGCCTTGTGCCACATGACACCCTCGTGGGGGGGTGACTGAATATTGTTAGTCAGTCGTTCACATTTGAACCGACTGCACGGTTAAACTCTCTTCAAACGGGCGGGAGGAACCCGAAGGAGGCTACGCCGAAGGGCGGAGTCTCCTTCGGGGAGGTTAAACCGGCCCTGAATCCGTTTATACGGGTTCAAACGGGCTATTTTTGGCCAGGCCTAATGGCTCGGGAATGCCCACGTTAAAAAGGCCTTGTGCCACATGACACCCTCGTGGGGGGGTGACTGAATATTGTTAGTCAGTCGTTCACTTTCTGAGCGACTGTTCGGTTCAACTCTCTTCCTACGGGCGAGAGGAACCCGAAGGAGGCTACGCCGAAGGGCGGAGTCTCCTTCGGGGAGGTTAAATTCGGCCCAGAACCCGTTTATACGGGTTCAAATGGGCTATTTTTTGGCCGAGCCTAATGGCTCGGGAATGCCCACGTTAAAAAGGCCTTGTGCCACATGACACCCTCGTGGGGGGGTGACTGAATATTGTTAGTCAGTCGTTCACTTTCTGAGCGACTGTTCGGTTAAACTCTCTTCCTACGGGCGGGAGGAACCCGATGAGGCTACGCCGAAGGGCGGAGTCTCCTTCGGGGAGGTTAAACCGGCCCAGAACCCGTTTATGCGGGTTCAAATGGGCTATTTTTTGGCCGAGCCTAATGGCTCGGGAATTCCCACGTTAAAAAGGCCTTGTGCCACATGACACCCTCGTGGAGGGTGACTGAATATTGTCAGTCAGTCGTTCAATTTTGAACTGACTGTTCGGTTCAACTCTCTTCCTACGGGCGGGAGGAACCCGAAGGAGGCTACGCCGAAGGGCGGAGTCTCCTTCGGGAGGTTAAACCGGCCCAGAACCCGTTTATACGGGTTCAAATGGGCCATATTTTTTTTGCCGAGCCTAATGGCTCGGGAATGCCCACGTTAAAAAGGCCTTGTGCCACATGACACCCTCGTGGGGGTGACTGAATATCGTTAGTCAGTCGTTCAAGTCTGAACCGACTGCTCGGTTTGAACTCTCTTCCTACGGGCGGGAGGAACACGAAGGAGGCTACGCCGAAGGGCGGAGTCTCCTTCGGGAGGTAAAACCGGCCCTGAACCCGTTTATACGGGTTCAAATGGGCTATTTTTTGGCCGAGCCTAATGGCTCGGGAATGCCCACGTTAAAAAGGCCTTGTGCCACATGACACCCTCGTGGGGGGGTGACTGAATATTGTTAGTCAGTCGTTCAAGTCTGAACCGACTGCTCGGTTTGAACTCTCTTCCTACGGGAGGGAGGAAACCGAAGGAGGCTACGCCGAAGGGCGGAGTCTCCTTCGGGGAGGTAAAACCGGCCCTGAACCCGTTTATACGGGTTCAAATGGGCTATTTTTTGGCCGAGCCTAATGGCTCGGGAATGCCCACGTTAAAAAGGCCTTGTGCCACATGACACCCTCGTGGGGGGGTGACTGAATATCGTCAATAGTCGTTCAAGTCTGAACCGACTGCTCGGTTTGAACTCTCTTCCTACGGGCGGGAGGAACCCGAAGGAGGCTACGCCGAAGGGCGGAGTCTCCTTCGGGGAGGTAAAACCGGCCCAGAACCCGTTTATACGGGTTCAAATGGGCTATTTTTTGGCCGAGCCTAATGGCTCGGGAATTCCCACGTTAAAAAGGCCTTGTGCCACATGACACCTTCGTGGGGGGGGGACTGAATATCGTTAGTCAGTCGTTCAAGTCTGAACCGACTGCTCGGTTTGAACTCTCTTCCTACGGGCGGGAGGAACCCGAAGGAGGCTACGCCGAAGGGCGGAGTCTCCTTCGGGGAGGTAAATCCGGCCCAGAACCCGTTTATACGGGTTCAAATGGGCTATTTTTTGGCCGAGCCTAATGGCTCGGGAATGCCCACGTTAAAAAGGCCTTGTGCCACATGACACCCTCGTGGGGGGGTGACTGAATATCGTTAGTCAGTCGTTCACTTTTGAACCGACTGCACGGTTAAACTCTCTTCCTACGGGCGGGAGGAACCCGAAGGAGGCTACGCCGAAGGGCGGAGTCTCCTTCGGGGAGGTTAAACCGGCCCAGAACCCGTTTATGCGGGTTCAAATGGGCTATTTTTTGGCCGAGCTTAATGGCTCGGGAATGCCCACGTTAAAAAGGCCTTGTGCCACATGACACCCTCGTGGGGGGGTGACTGAATATTGTTAGTCAGTCGTTCAAGTCTGAACCGACTGCTCGGTTTGAACTCTCTTCCTACGGGCGGGAGGAAACCGAAGGAGGCTACGCCGAAGGGCGGAGTCTCCTTCGGGGAGGTTAAACCGGCCCAGAACCCGTTTATGCGGGTTCAAATGGGCTATTTTTGGCCGAGCCTAATGGCTCGGGAATGCCCACGTTAAAAAGGCCTTGTGCCACATGACACCCTCGTGGGGGGTGACTGAATATTGTTAGTCAGTCGTTCACCCCTGAACCGACTGTTCGGTTTGAACTCTCTTCCTACGGGAGGGAGGAACCCGAAGGAGGCTACGCCGAAGGGCGGAGTCTCCTTCGGGGAGGTAAATAATGAACCCGTTTATACGGGTTCAAATGGGCTATTTTTGGCCCGAGCCTAATGGCTCGGGAATGCCCACGTTAAAAAGGCCTTGTGCCACATGACACCCTCGTGGGGGTGACTGAATATCGTTAGTCAGTCGTTCAATTTTGAACCGACTGCACGGTTAAACTCTCTTCCTACGGGCGGGAGGAACCCGAAGGAGGCTACGCCGAAGGGCGGAGTCTCCTTCGGGGAGGTAAAACTCGGCCCAGAACCCGTTTATACGGGTTCAAATGGGCTATTTTTTTGGCCGAGCCTAATGGCTCGGAAAACCCACGTTAAAAAGGCCTTGTGCCACATGACACCCTCGTGGGGGGGTGACTGAATATTGTTAGTCAGTCGTTCAAGTCTGAACTGACTGTTCGGTTCAACTCTCTTCCTACGGGCGAGAGGAACCCGAAGGAGGCTACGCCGAAGGGCGGAGTCTCCTTCGGGGAGTTAAAACCGGCCCTGAACCCCCGTATACGGGTTCAAATGGGCTATTTTTGGGCCGAGCCTAATGGCTCGGGAATGCCCACGTTAAAAAGGCCTTGTGCCACATGACACCCTCGTGGGGGGGTGACTGAATATCGTTAGTCGTTCAAGTCTGAACCGACTGCTCGGTTTGAACTTTCTTCCTACGGGCGGGAGGAACCCGAAGGAGGCTACGCCGAAGGGCGGAGTCTCCTTCGGGAGGGTAAAATGGCCCAGAACCCGTTTATACGGGTTCAAAAATTGCTATTTTTTGCCAAGCCTTAATGGCTCGGGAATTCCCACGTTAAAAAGGCCTTTTCGCCACATGACACCCTCGTGGGGGGGTGACTGAATATCGTTAGTCAGTCGTTCAAGTCTGAACCGACTGTTCGGTTAAACTCTCTTCCTACTACGGGCGGGAGGAACCCAAGGAGGCTACGCCGAAGGGCGGAGTCTCCTTCGGGGAGGTAAAACCGGCCCAGAACCCGTTTATACGGGTTCAAATGGGCTATTTTTTGGCCGAGCCTAATGGCTCGGGAATTCCCACGTTAAAAAGGCCTTGTGCCACATGACACCCTCGTGGGAGGGGTGACTGAATATCGTTAGTCAGTCGTTCAAGTCTGAACCGACTGTTTGGTTAAACTCTCTTCCTACGGGCGGGAGGAACCTGAAGGAGGCTACGCCGAAGGGCGGAGTCTCCTTCGGGAGGTAAACATGCCCAGAACCCGTTTATACGGGTTCAAATGGGCTATTTTTTATTTGACAATTTAATGGCTCGGGAATGCCCACGTTAAAAAGGCCTTGTGCCATATACACCCTCGTGGGGGGGTGACTGAATATCTTAGTCGTTCAAAGTCTGAACAGACTGTTTTGTTAAACTCTCTTCCTACGGGCGGGAGGAACCCGAAGGAGGCTACGCCGAAGGGCGGAGTCTCCTTCGGGGAGGTAAAACCGGCCCTGAACCCGTTTATACGGGTTCAATGGGCTATTTTTAATATAAACATAATGGCTCGGGAATGCCCACGTTAAAAAAGGCCTTGTGCCACATGACACCCTCGTGGGGGGTGACTGAATATCGTTAGTCAGTCGTTCAAGTCTGAACCGACTGCTCGGTTAAACTCTCTTCCTACGGGCGGGAGGAACCCGAAGGAGGCTACGCCGAAGGGCGGAGTCTCCTTCGGGAGATAAAAATGGCCCAGAACCCGTTTATACGGGTTCAAATGGGCTATTTTTTTGGCCGGGCCTAATGGCTCGGGAATGCCCACGTTAAAAAGGCCTTGTGCTGCATGACGCCCTCGTGGGGGGGTGACTAAATATCTTAGTCGTTCAAGTCTGAACCGACTGTTCGGTTAAACTCTCTTCCTACGGGCGGGAGGAACCCGAAGGAGGCTACGCTGAAGGGCGGTGTCTCCTTCGGGGATGTAAAACCGGCCCTGGACCCGTTTATACGGGTTCAAATGGGCCATTTTTTGGCCGAGCCTAATGGCTCGGGAATGCCCACGTTAAAAAGGCCTTTAACCACATGACACCCTCGTGGGGGGGTGACTGAATATCGTTAGTCAGTAGTTCAAGTCGAGTCAGTAGTTCAAGTCGAGTCAAGAGTTGATTCAGAGTCATTCCGAATCAGAGTCGCGTTCATACAATTACTGCAAGACATTGGAATAGTGATACTGGTCGAGACTACATTGTTCTCTCTACTAAACCTGATTGTTCATACTAACACTTTCTACTTTGTGTATATTCCTGTTTGTAATATATCTGTGTTATTCCATACCTGTGTTCGAAGTTCATCTTTATTGGTTCTACCTTGACTATCACCGTGGTACAAGGAAAATGACCATAACACATTCATAATAATTGATAGATGAAATAGATATATATGATAGATAGATAGATAGATAGATAGGTTTAATTATTTCTATTTTTTATTTTTTTCAGATCATTTTTTGGCCTTTTGGCAGTTTTTGTATGAATAAATTTTCGGAGTGTATGATGAAATTTGTTTTAAATATTTTTCAATTGCATCAGATGTTTATCACATCCAGACACTATTGTCTCGACTGTCGATTAGTTGTCCTATTTTGATTGTCTTTCCATATACATTAATCCAAAAGAAAGCGTAAAAAAAATTGTAATCGCTGCACCCACACAAAAATGATTAATTACCAGTGAGCTAATTATTAACGTTTCTGTATCTTGGCTCAAAAAAAGTTCATGATTTAAATTAGTATCGAAAAATATTGATTAAAAAAATACAAAACAATAAATTAATTAAAATATGGGGGTGACGTCTTAATAAACTGTGTAGGTCATGTTTCATTATTTTAGGAAATGCGAAAAAGTTTAAATTTATAACGGAATTCTTCTTTTTTTCATTAATTTTGAACAAGGGACTATATGTGAGATGTATATGTTGTGTGTGAAAGGGAGAGTTTCTTAAGAGAGAGATGAGAGGGAAGAGAGAGATATGATAAAAGATAATAAATTTATTTCAATCCTCAAATATATATATAATGATGAGATCTAGCTTATCTATATATTTATTAATTTTAATTATATGAAATTTATCGAAAAAAGGAAATAAGAAGATATTGAACGAATATATCATATAGATATATTCGTTGATATCTATCAATATATTTGTATTTGTACAAATTTATCTATTTGTATTTAATCATATCTATCTATCTATCTATCTATATTTTTATCTATCAATCTATTTGTATTTAATCATATCTATCTATCTATCTATCTATCTATCTATCTATCTATCTATCTATCTATCTTTTCATATCTATATATGATCATTATCTATCTATCTATCTATCTATCTATCTATCTATTTACCGACCATGTAAAATAATAAGTTGTTTAAACGTATTTCCAATGTATTTCTGCTCATCACGTAAATGCTGTTGGCTAAAAAATTGTAACTGATTTCTAAAAGAATAGGGCATAATGATAATTATTCCTATACAAATGTCTTTTTTAAACAAAATTTTTTTTAAAAATGATTATTGATAAAATTAGTTTCAGATCATTATCAACATAGTTTGTGGAAAATAAATTTATTTTTTAAATTCATTTTGAAAGTTTATTCCATAAGTCCGTTCAATGGTGTTTAGTTTATTTATAAGATAAAACTATTACAGTTACAGTGGAGCTATATAACTCAATAAGACATTAAATATATAATAAATATATATATAATATATATATATATATATATATTTTTAAATAGCTAGAAAGATGTCATTTTCAAATATTCATGTATCTATCTGAAAATTAAAAACATTGATAACAATAGCTATTAGGAAAGTTAAGTTCAATGAGTCCAAAGGTCTTTAAAATTTATTAATTTTCTTATTGTTTTAATTACGTATTTTATTTGTTCATAATATGACTATCTATCCATATTTGTTGATATATATATATATATATATATATATATATATATATTCGTTCATATCTATCAATATATTTGTAAGTTGGAAGATTTTATTTTATCTATCTATCTCAATTCGTTAAGTATCTAATTTTCTTCATAGTCATCTATCTATATCAATATATTCATTATCCATCCCAGTTTGTTTATATATATCTATATACATTTGTTCATATCTATGTATCTATCAGTATTTGTTCATATAATATATATTAGTTCATATCTATGAAACTATTTGTATTTGATCATATCTATCTATCTATCTATCTATCTATCTGCTCATTATCTATCTATATTTTTTCATATCTATCTATCTATCTATCTATCTATCTATCTATCTATCTATCTCAATTCGTTTAGTATCTAATTTTGTTAATGTCTGTCTGTCCTTCTATCTATCTGTCTATCTATCTATCTGAACCAATGTGTTCATTATCAATCTCACTTTGCTCATATATATCTATCTACATTCATTCATATCTATGTATCTATCCATATTTGTTCATATATATATATATATATTAGTTCATATCTATTCATCTATTTGTATTTGTCCCTATCTATCTATGTCTGCTCATTATCTCTCTCACTATATATATATATATATTTGTTCATATCTTTTTATCTATTTCTATCTATGGATCTATCTATCTATCTATCTATCTATCTATCTATCTATCTCAATGTGTTCATTATTGTTGTGGTAGGATCCACCTAATTTGCATAGTGGAGTACCGACCATATAAATATGGTTGGTACCGGGAAGAGAGGAAGGAATCAAGAGATTCAACCAGAGACTCTGCCCGACTGCGACTCAGTCAACACATTCTCCAGGAACGGTCTAACTAGGAATATACAAAAGACTATATGTAAATATTGTGTACACTTTCTTGTTTCAATACATTTTGTTCTAAGTACATTTTGTGTTGCATTATTATTACATGCATTAGTCAAGTTTCAACAATTATATATCTCAGTTTGTTCATATATACCTATGTAGATTTGTATCTGAGTATTTATTCATATATAATATATTAGTTCATATCTATCAATCTATTTGTATTTAATCATATCTATCTATTTATCTATCTTCTATCTATCTATTTTATCTATATATTTTATTTATCTTTATATTTGATTATCTATAATAATATCTATCTATCCATTGTTATATCTAGTGTTTGTTTTGATATTTTTAAATTAGAAAATAGATAATGGAAAAATCATCTTATATAAACTCTAAACCACACATTTGAAATACATTTTTTAAAAAAAAAAAAACAAATTTTTCTTTTCTGAACACAGAGTGTGTAGTAACTGTTCAAATTTCTGCAATTCCGAGTGCTTTCGTTATATTTTACCATTATCAAGGATGATTTTATTTTTATTTTTTATATATATATATATATATATGTTTATATATTTGATTTATAAGTATACGTTTTTGTTTTCCGAACACAACAAATATATTTATGAATATATTCGTAGTTAATAATCTTAAATGTTGGTATATTTTTTTTATTTATTCATAAAATTAGAAATAATAAAATCATTATTGATAATGGCTAAAAATAGCCATTTTGTTTTAAACATAAAACATTTGTCAAAAAAAAACACTTCTTCGAACACAAGAAAATATGAAATAAAAAGCTTAATATATATATTGTATGTCGTATATATATAAACATGCATAAATAAAGGATTACTGT
>CAHIKZ030002237.1:20000-25000 GCA_903632075.3 Acanthosepion pharaonis | reverse complement strand
ATTTATATATACATACACACACACACACATATATATATATATATATATATATATATACACATATATATATATATATACATATAAATATATATATATATATATATATATATATATATATCTATATATATATATATACTGAAGAATTGTAATGAATAAATTCTGTATTGTTTTTTTTATATATATGGTTATTTATTCATTTACTAGCAGTAGAGCCCGGCGTTGCCCGGGATATAACAGTAAGAGATAGATCAAGTATCCACCATCATAAAGACTGAAAAATAAAATTGACAAAGATTATTGTTTAAGGTTGACGGACACGCATGTCTTAATTAGTTTTTTTTTTTTTTTTTTTTACGAATTGGTCAAACCCAAACTCAAACAAAAAACATTGTTTTCAATCGTTATGAGTCTCTACCGATTGAATAGAATAATTTTATAAACAATTGTCTTGTAAATGGAATTTTTAAAGCATTCTGAATGTAAAAATAAAAAAAAAAAAAGTGTGCAAGACAATAAGAAACACTACATGCCAAAAAAAAAAAAAAAGTGAAGTTTTGTTGAAATCGTTTGAAAATGTAGGTAGCCTTTCTGTAATCTTTTAGTTTTACAATTTATGATTTTTACTTATTGAATACAGTAAAAAAAATTGCATATTTTGCTTGTGGTGATTCATAATTAGAATTCTGATTTGAATATATTTTCCACTCGTTGTTTCTAATACAAAAATATTAACTTTATTTGGGTTTATTAATTATGATCTAACAAATCTTATTCATTTAGTAGCCTTTCTGTAATAATAATCTTTTACAATTTATGATTTTTACTTATTGAATACAGTAAAAAAATTGGACACCATGTGTATTTAAAGTAGTTTCTCGTTTCGGTTATTATTTTTAGTTAGGACTTGTGTATGTTTAGATTTCATTATCTTTCCCTAAAGATAAAAAATTTATCCGATGTTTGTATTCGTACAATCAGTAGAGATCGTTAGATTATTGTTTAAGGTTGACGGACACGCATGTCTTAATTAGTTTTTTTTTTTTTTTTTTTTTTACGAATTGGTCAAACCCAAACTCAAACAAAAACATTGTTTTCAATCGTTATGAGTCTCCCGATTGAATAGAATTTTATTATAAATAATTGTCTTGTAAATGGAATTTTTAAAGCATTCTGAATGTAAAAAAATAAAGAAAAAAGTGTGCAAGAGAATAAGAAACACTACCTGCCAAAAAAAAAAAAAAAAGAAAGTTTTGTTTTTTTATCGGCTGAAAATATAGGAAATCCGATCCCATATTTAAAGGAACCCACACACAAACAACCAACCCGATGTGAGTTGTCCCCTTCCATTTTCACGATCTCTTAATCGTGTTTTCAAATTGATTTTGTGCAAAAACAATTGTATTTTCCCCATTTTTGGCGCTGTTAGAACAACCGCAAGCTAATTTTATGTAGTCCTGTGAAGTTTTGTTGAAATCTGTTGAAAAATGTAGGAAATCCGATGCAATATATAAACGTTACAGACACACACACACACACACACACACAATCTGCGTTTTATAATAAGTAAGATTTATTAGCTTTCACAGTTAAATTTCTATTTCTGACACGATCTCAGTCCAAACTGGATACAAACGACGGATATCTTCTTCTGCCGAAATAGGCTATTCCCCATATGGGGTGATTTTGGATTTTATTGTTTACTAATTATTTGCTCTGTAATAATAAATACTTTGAATTCTTTTTGTGGATCGGTTTTAATATTTTATATTACTAGGATCAACTTGGATTATATACCAACGGACTTGTTATTTATATATATATATATATATATATATATATATATATATATATATATGTGTGTGTGTATATATATATATATATATATATATATATATATATATATATATATATATATATATCTGAGAGAGAGAGAGAGAGAGAGAGAGATATAAATTTTATATGTGGTATATATATATATATATATATATATATATATATATATATATATATATAAATTCCGGATAGAATAGAATATATAGAACTCAGTGTCCAGGACAGTCTAAGAATATAATAATATATATATCTATATATACACATACACGCTCACTAACATTTTGTTTTTTTTTATATCCAGAGTTATATTTTCCGATTTCTTTTTTAATTTGGAGGCCTGAAGAATTGGCTAATGATTACGATTCCAATTGTAATAAATTATAACCATGGAATATTAGTGTTTGAGCCTTATATATATATATATATATATATATATATATATATATATATATATATTATAATAAAAAAAGACGTTAGAATTTATTCCGACCCTGCTGTGCAACGATGTCCTAGAGGTAAAGACAGGTTTCGATATTCGATATGAAGCAATCGGACGTCTAACCATTTATCAGGTGCTGTGCTACAAATTTTTTCCAATAGTCTGTGGATGACTACATTCACACACACACACACAAACACACACACACACACACAATATATATATATATATATATATATATATATATATATATATATATATATATATATATATATATATATATATATATAGAGAATATAATATTATTTATTTATTTCATTCGTGTTACCTTTTAAGGAACTGTGTTCCTGATCAATCCAAATTCATAACTAATTATATTGGATATACTACAGCATGCTTAACAAGAAGACTCATGTAACATCTCTCTGGCTTTAGCGGGAAGAGGAAAGTATAGTCAGGAGGACAGTACATAGTGATTGACATTGCATTTAAATTTTTGAAGATTAAAGTTGGCTGGAATGCATGGAGCTGGGAGGGAGTTCCAGAAGCAAGGCAGTAAAGCCACTAAGACACAAGGGGTTACTGGTTGTGGAAGAATTAGGAACAGAAACATTAATAATTAGCGGGAAGAGGAAAGAGTAATCAGGAGGACAGTAGATAGCGATTGACATTGCATTTAAATTTTTGCAGATTAAAGTTCGCTGGAATGCATGGAGCCGGGAGGGAGTTCCACAAGCGAAAAACGAAAATGTTTGCATAGAACTTACGGCTACTTTTAGCCAGTTCAACCGTAAAATGATGAGATCTTGGTGCCAGTCTAATATTGCGCTTAAATTCACAAAGTCTCGGTACCATAATGAGGAGCTAAACCGAACAATTATCATGAAAGTGTTAAAAGAAAAGTCACAGAGAGGCAACCTTACAGCGGTGGGAAAGTGACTGAATCCGAGATGCCAGATCAGGACCAATAATATTGTTGATTCTTCTTTGGATTTTATCAAAGAGCTCAAGACGGGTACCGGGCCATATGTATCAGCAATATTCAAAGCCTGGATGAATGGTAGACTTATATATATGTAAGATAGATTCTGGAGAGAAAAAAATGTCTCGTACGACACAGGGAACCAGGGACTTTCTTAGCAGCTGACCTAGCAATAGTCTTTCCACTTCATTTAGGTCTAATTTAAGTAAACATACAAAGAACGCGCATGCGCGAAATTAAGAATATAAAATGGCGACAGTTTACCCATTGCTACTTTTGTTTCCTTAAGCAATTGAGCAAGACTAAGCAAGACAAGATCAGGAATGAAGGAATAAGAGATATGGCAGGAGCAATGCCAATCATACAACACATCGGACGACAGAGGATCAAAATGGTACGGACATTTCTTGTTATTTGCCTTATCAACCAAACCAGTCTTTATGAGCATACACCACTTTTGGTGCTTGGCTGGAGAGCGAGTGGCAGACCAAGAAGACGCTGGAGCGACTCAGTGGCAGACACTCTCAGAGCCCACGAGATATCTCGCCTCCGGGACACTCGGCTTGCTGCTGACAGACTACTGTGTCTCCCCGTGACGCCTAATTACTCAAGCGGAAGGAAAAACTAAAACTAACTAAATTATTTACTATTTTATAAAATTTCAATATTTTAAAATCTTTTTTCATTCATTTTTTTTTTAAGTTACAAAATTATCAAAATATGTAAACCATCTACAATGTTGTATTTAGTAATTTATTTACTATTTTATAAATAAGTATAAAAAAAGTAACCCACTTCATAATATTATAAATATATGTCAACCAATTTTTTAATGCGACATTAACCTTTTTACAAATTTGTATTATTTACCATTTTATAACGAAATAAATCTAAAAAATTTTTTAATTTAATTTATTTTTAATTAAAAAAATTATCAAAATATGTAAACAATTTAATAATGTAGAATTAATTTATTTACCATTTTATAAATAACTATAAAAAAATTTTTTTTTTATTGATGATTTTATAAAAATATTATAAAATGAATTGCTGCGTCAAATAAATGGCCAGAACAGGGATTATTTCAAAATTTGTAATTACAGGTTGTCGTCTGTTTATCTGTTTATTTAAATTTTTATGTTTGACAGACATCTTTTTTTTTAATAAATTTATGAATAAAAGAAACTAATGCCTCGAAAACAAAACTGCTTTCTATTACTCACCACAGGGAATCTTCTCTGCCTCCCATTAGAATGTCTGATGCTCAACTTCACGAGAGCACCTCTTTGCGACTGCTTGGTATCACACTGTCTGCTGAACTGAGATGGAACAATTACATTGAATCAATAGCTTCATCCATCGCAAGGAAAGTTGGTTCTCTGTGTCGCGCCAAAAAGTTTTTCTCGCCTGAGTCCATTCTTCAAATTGATAAATCAACCATTCGCCCTTGCATGGAATACAGCTGCTATATATGATCTACTGCTCCTGCTGTTCGCCTTAAGGTCCTCGACAAAATCCAGAGATGGATAAGCAATGTGGTTGGGCCTTGATCTGGCATCTCGTCAACAGTCGCTCTCACACAGACGAGCCGTCACCTCCCTCTGTCTTTTCTACAAATACTTTCACGGTAACTGCTCCGACGAGCTACTTTCGCTAGTTCCCAAACGCCTTGAATTTAAACGTGCAACTAGGCTGGCATCTTGGTCCCACCCTTTCAATGTTGAAGCTGTCAAATGTAACCGTCTC
>CAHIKZ030002237.1:0-15000 GCA_903632075.3 Acanthosepion pharaonis | reverse complement strand
ATCCGCAAGAGCTGACAAAGTTAACCTGGCCTCTGCTCTTGAAAAGGACCGACAGTCAGTGTTAACTGGGGCAGGAAATGGCTTGTAAATTTGAATGTCTCCAAAACTAAACTGCTCTCATTTAACCACCAAAACTTTCCTGCGTACCATCAGCATGGCTGATGCACGACTCTAGGAGAACGTCTTTCTACGCCTTCTTGGCCTCACATATTCATCTGACGTGAAATAAAACAACTACACTGAATCAATAGCTGCATCTACTGCAAGGAAAGTTGGTTCATTGATCATGTAAGAAGGTTTTTTTTCGCGTCAGAGTCCATCTTGAACATTTCCAAATCTACCATTCTTCCGTACATTGGATACTGTTGTCATATATGGGCTGGTGCACCTGCTATTCATCTCAAGGTTCTTGACAAAATCGAAAGAAAGATCTGCAATGGAGTTGATCCTGACTTCATTCAGTTTCTCACAGACATGATGTGGTTTCCCTCGGGCTTTTCTACAGATATTTTCATGGATACTGCTCTGACGAGATTTTTTTCCTCTGGTGCCTCGACTAAATGAATTTAAGCGTGCTACTAGATTGGCATCTAGGTCCCACCATTTTTACTACTGAAATAGTTAACTGTAGCCGCCATTTCTACTCCAACAGTTTCTTTTCATGCACTTCCTGACAGCTGAACTCCCTTCCGTTTACTTGCTTTCCTGATAAATACAATCTTTAAAAATTTAAATGCATCGACAATCGCCATCTATTGTCCCTCTTTATTTTATCCTTTCCTCAATATAGCATTCTTTTCTCTTATTTTCAAATTCTGTAACCTTATTTTACTAGTGGCACTCCTGCCATGTTTGAGGTGAAATGATTTTTAAAAAAAAAAAGGATGTATTGCCCTACATACAAAAGAATAATTTAAAATATATGAAAAAATTACCATAAGCTGCTAATTATTAATCAAGTAAAAAAATTAATTTTTAATCAGTTAATGATGTTCAAAATACGACTTGGTAAGATAGATAAAATATACTATCTTTCCCATGAATATGGAATCATGTATTCTCAACATTTAGTTGAGAATATAGCCTACGCCATATTTAAAAAAAGTTTTAAAATTGATTCATTAATCTTATTCCAACAATCATTTGAAGATTTTGGAATCGGTCTGCAAAGGATTAATGTGATCCTTCTCTCTGTTCCATTAAAAATTTGTAAAGTAATTTAATCTGTTGGGGGATATTTTATTTTAACTGTCCCTATCTAATTTATTTACAATGATTGTTTCCCCAGCCTTATTACAAATATATAATCACTTGTTTTTTTTTTACCAGTGTATTTTTATCTTTTTGCTCTTCATTGTCGTTAATATTCTTTTCGTTGATCCAACGATTGTCTCCTGATGAGATGTTGGTTGAAATTGCCAATGAGACTTTTAAAATTAAAACATTCCTTGTTTTTTAAACTATATTATATATATATATAAATATATATATATATATATATATATATATATATATATATATATATATACATTATATAGTTTTAGGTTTTTCAGTGGACTTGTTAGTACATCGTATGTCCATTCCACGAAGATTGATCACAGGTTCTCGATTAAATTTAAATCAGATCAGAGGCCTTGCTGCCAGTCTATTATAATTTGATTATACCTGGACTTTTTATTATATTGCGTTCGTTAGTGAAAACAGTTTTTGTCCTCTTCCTTGATAAAAACAATAAAATGGCCTTAATTTCATTTAGGTTGTAAAAAGAATCGAACTTAGTGTTCAATTATAATAGTTTTAGCTATTGATTTAGAATTTTAACGATGACAGACTGCAAATAAATGTTCTATAAAGGCAATAATTTATTTGGGCAAGAAAAAAAAAATAATTCAATATTGTAAAAAAAAAAATTAACTGCAAAGAAAATTTCAACGACTTAGAGGAAATGGATTCGAAATGTGTTTTTTCATTTAAAAATAAAGAATGATTCGTCCAATTCAAAGGACAAAATCTGCGTCATTAAAGAATTTTTTGCTTATGAACATTGTGCATTGATTTTATTAAAACTTTTTTAATAGTATTTGCATTTACACATCTATTTTCCATATATAATGGAGGTATTTGAGGGAGATTACAAATGATAAAATCAATATTTTTTTTAAGCTTTATCTAACAATTTTGACCGATTTTAATTTCGGATTTTTATCAGTTATATCCCAACTTTCCATTATTTGTAGACATCTAAATCCTCAGCTTGGAATAAACATTCGCATCTCAAAGTGGTTATAATGGTTTTTATTTTTATCCTTTTGTCCCACTATTACGACTCCTTAGTGATTCATTTCTTTCAGGTGGCATTTGTTTTCGGCCTTGTGCCCATCTTCAATGCTTATTGCTTCAGCTACCATTCACATTTGTGGCAATTTCATCATTCACTACAAGGCATCTCCCACTCAAATATAATTTGAAGACTGAGAAATGATTTCGATCCTCACTGGGTGACTTTACTTTGATCCATGTTCCACATTTAAACTACGTTTGGAAAATCAGTTGGTATCTCAAAGTTCTGAATGGTTAGCAAAAAAATGTCTCGTCAACAACAAATACCAAAAAAAAGTAAATAGTTAGCTCTGGTTTATGCCTACATAAATTTCGGCCTTGTGGCCATGAAAATACGCTAAAAAACCACTACCATCTCTGAGGGTGGTATAATAATAGAATCCTTACCATTCAGAACGTGTTAACCACTGAAAGAGTAGTTCAGTTAATGCAAAGAACATCTATGTGGGCAGTTCAAGCCATAGAATACAAAAACTACGATTTGAAAATCACTAGAAAAATTGCGAATTTAAATTCTCAGTGGAGGAAAATCATCAACAATCTCCCCATTTTAAATAACCCTAATGTTTTCTCATCCTTTTTTAAGGCTAAGTAAAATTTCAATAAAGTTATCTAATTTACATTAGATTTTAAAGACTATTCTTCAAACACTCATCTCACTATCATAAGCTTTCGACAGTCCAAATTACATTTTACTAAATTTTTGAATTCCCTTAGTTTTTGCATATTTTAATTTTTTTAATTAATATTTTTTGAGATTACCAAAAAAGGGTTTAAAGTTGATTCAATTGAAAGTTTTTAATAAATATATATCAAAAAGACCAACATCATTCGAAAAAAGGAAAATTTTGTAAAATTTATCTTACCATTTGTTTTATTACTATCTTGGACTGATGTCTAAAAAGCCTTGACTAGATAATAGATAAATCATAGAAATCCCTATAGATAGATAGATAGATATAATGAAAAGGCTCTTAACCAATGCCTGAAGAAGAAATAGATTCTCAATAGATAGATAGATAAAGATTGTGCCCTGATAAAGAATGCAAGTGAGCCCTTATCTCCATTAAAAAGGCAAGAAACAGATTGAGAAATAGATTGAAAATCATCTAGACTGAGATAGATAATTAGATAGAAAAAAAAAAAGAAGAAACTGATATGTAGATAGATAAAAATAACTTTTTTGCCTCTAGGTCAACTGAGAGATCTTAAATGTTACAGACTGGGAATTAGTATATAGATAGATAGATAAAAAACACAAAGAGAGTTTATGTAGATAGATAGATAGATAAAAGAAAAGAAAAAAGAAAGAAATTGCTAAACAAATACTAGATAGATATGATAGATGGATAGTCTATGTTAGATCAGATAGATAAGAACCCATCAGGTAGATAGATAGATAGATAGATAGATAGATAGATAGATAGATAGATTAATAAGATATAAAAAGAGAAAAACAAACATTCTTTTCTGTTTTATAGATAACAATAGATAGATAGAACATCCTCAGAGTACTGGATTAAATAGATATATAGATAGATAGATACCATGGATAGATAGATAGATAGAAACTCCAAAAATTCTAACCATGTCTGATAGACAATCTAGATAGATAGATAGATAGATAGATGATATGATATTTTGAGACTGGAATCAAATCATATAGATAGATATTCATATATAATACAAATTTTATTGAACCTAATTAGATTAAAAATAATGGATCATCTGCTATAAAAAACAAAAATTCAAAATGAAAAATTTTTTAAATTTTTTTATCTAAACTAAAAATAAAAGACAGTCCCTAATATGTAATTTGCTTAAATTTTTCAACAATGTTTTTTAATTTTTTAACATTAAGATTCTTTAAAATTTTAACTTGTATTCAACAATCTAATTTTACATTTTTATTTTTCTTGAGACTGACGATTAACTTTTCAAATTCCATATTTGGATGAAAAAAAAATCCAACAGAATGCGTTTTCATCAGGAAAATTTGTCATTCTTTAATAGTCCTTTTAATAGTCTATTGATGCAGTTTAATTTTTTCTACATTTATATGTTTTGTAGACCAAAAACGCAAAATTGATAATATAATCTATTTACTCAAACAGGTTTTTTTTTCAAAGAAATGCAGATATTGCCCAAACCCTTTTCCTCTGACCTAATATATATATATATATATATGGAAATATATATATATATATATATATATATATATATATATAAATATTGTTGTGTATGATACACCTAATTTACATAAGTGGAGTACCGACCATATAAATATGGGTTGGTACCGGAAGACGACGGAAGATTAAGAGATCGAATCCAGAGACTCTGCCCGACTGCGACTTAGTCAACCCATTCTGCAGGAACAGTCTTCCCAAGAATATACCAAAACTACCTGTAAATATTGTGTACCTTTTTTTTCATTGTTTCAATACATTTTGTTACGTACATTTTGTGTTGTATTATTATTATTCCATGCTTATTCAAGCTTCAACATATATATATATATTGTTAAAAGATTCATGTTAAAAAGATAAAAAAATAAAAAAAAAAAACAAATGAAAACTACAGAAAAAGTTCATTTTCTCCATCAAGTCATTCATTTGTGTAAATTAAATTTTACCAAATTAAGCAGAAATTTTCTCCTCCCGATGATGGCCATTTTTGGTCGAAACTAGTCGAGGAATCTAAATAAAATAATAATAAAAAAAATACGCCTTATATTAATCTACAACCCAGTGTGTCTAAAGATTTTAATTTTTTTATTGTTCAATATATATATATATATATATATATATATATAGACTGAAAGAGAAGTACATAGAAGGAAACATTTTACATCGGCGTTACAGGTTATTTGTAAATTTTTAATTCCTTAAAATCTTTCTTCATCAAAGGATTTAGCCTTCTTCATATCAAAGTTCAAATTTAAACCCCTTGTTTAAAAATTTTTTTTTTAAAAATATAAAAATCTTTTATAATCACTTGGCGGGGATATTTGAATTTTTAACTGGAGCATTGTTCTTTCAGAGGCCATTTTTTAAAAAAAAAAAAATTTCCAGAATTTCGCTATCTTTCTTTTTCAATATTCATTTCAAAATATGTACATAAAAACATAAAACACAGAATCATATATATATATATATATATATATATATATATATATATATATATATATTGTATTTTTACTTAATATACTAAATTGTGTCGTAACCTTTCTTAGAGTGTCTATTTCACAACTAAAAGCAAGGCAATCATTTAATGACCTGTTCTTTGTGCCTAAAAAAATCCCCCACTATTTATAATCCCATTCTAAAATGATTTCTGCCTCCTTTTCAAAAATTTTGCCCAAAAAGTCTTTATTACAAATTAGTTTTCTCTGGGAAGAAGGCGCAATCACAAACAACGAACTTTTTGTATTAATTTTTTATCAATTCAATCCAGTTATAAAACAAACAAACAAAAGGAACAAAAAAGATAACGTCACTAAGACGCAACGTAACTGCTGGAATAAAAAGAAAAAGAATCATTTAAAAAATTAACCGGATTTCTGAAAGTATAATTTTCAGAATTTACACGAAGACGTTAGAAGGAACCGGAAAATGAAGAAATTTTCTAACAAAAGTATAAGTTTTAAAATTATCTAAATGATATCCCGAGTTTGTTTATTTTTTTTTGTTTTTTTTAATTACTTTAGTTATTGTTCAACCTGTTTCCACTGAGTCGAAGTAAAAACTATCTGCACTAGTGTTATACCTGAACACACCTATTCTATTGTTAATAGACTCTCCCACATATAAGTAGTAGTAGTAGCAGTCGCCAGTGAGCTCAGTGAGTTGGTCGAGTCAGTCGATGTCGGACATTAAAGTATCAACCACCACAACTAGATTGCTGCGTCATTAACTATTATAACAAGTTCCTAACATTTTTATATATACATATATATATATATGAGCATTCTATTGCTGATAACCTCGACGATTTGCCATAAATGTTAGTCCATATTTATATATATATATATATATATATATATATATAATATTTAAGCAGTCATTTAGCAGTTAAATTCAAGAATATAATGCTAATTTTTTTTTAAATATTATAAATAATATTAAAAATTGACCGTTAATTATATTATAAATATCATTTTTCCCGTCTTCGTAGATTCTTTGTAAAATTTCTGTTATTAAAGAAATGGTAATTTTTTTTTTTTATATCATCTGATATCATTTAAAAAGGTATTATCCCGTGGACTGAATTATATATATATATATATATATATATATATATATATATATTTTCGACGAAATTTCTAGAACATTACAAACAAAACACGTCATTAATAATGAAAGAATTAACAACAGTTAAATGTTTTGATAAAATGTATTTTGGAAAAATAACGTATAAAAAAAAAATATATTAAATAATTGACGGATTAAATCATTTCATAAATATATGTTGTCGATAATTTTACGTGAAGTTAGGTTTCGTGAGCAAAAATGATTCATTAAGATAAATTTTTGAAGAAATAAAATTTATAAGAAAGAATTCGAAAAAGCTATTCAGATGGAAAAAAATTAATTTTTTGGAACAAATCTTTTTAAATTTTCAAATGAATAAAAAATATTTTTTCTACAAAAATATTATTAAATGACTTTTTTTTCTGTATTAGAATACAAACAGGATGAAATAAATTGTTTCTATAAAAATAAAATATAAATAGAAAATATATTAAATCATTATAAAGGACTTTATTTATATATATATATATATATATATATATATATATATTTATATTTATATTATACATTTTTTATGTTCATACATTCTTTTTTTTAGATGCAAATATTTAAATAAATACTTTTTTAAAAATTATTAAAACATTTACCCGCCTAATTTCCGAAAATTTTTACAAGAAAAATATGCGTCAGGTCGGTAAATGTTGTTAATTCTTTATTTATTATAAAACAAATATTGGATAAATATTTGTATCTATAAAAAAAATATTGTGTTTCCGATTGTATTATATATATATATATATATATATATATATAAAATTTTCGAATAACTATTGCAGCCTGCCTGATAAAAGCGTTTTTTTTTCGCATTTAAATTTTAGTTTGATTGGCAACGTTTGATTGAATTTTTCATTTATATATTACAATCTGCCAGTTAATATGACATTGAGTTAAATTTGTCGGTGTAGCTCTATGCAAGGGTATTAATTTTTCTTTATTATTATATGTCCTGTCATGGAGGACTTTGATATTACAATTTTGAGGTCCACCTATTTCATAATAAATTAACACTTTCTCAACGAATGTTTTATTTTTCTGGCATTTTTTTTTTTTTGTTGGGATTTATATATGTTACCATCTATAATGGACATTCTCCTCTGAAATCGGTGCGTATCGTTGGTGTGTGCCTGGTATGTATATAAAATATAAATTTGTAAAAAAATGACACTTGCCTAAAAGGAGTAATGAGAAATTTCATTTTCCTATTAAATATTGCCGAATGATGATTGCCTGAGAACACATGGAACTCTTAGATATGGTTTCAGACATCTTCACCGGGAATTTTTTTTATAAAATTTAAAAGCAGCAAAATGCATTCAGCTCTTATCATAAATAACAACTTAAAAGAGACTGTTTGACTTACACAAAGGATATGACAAAATTCATGTTAAAAATAAAATAACAAATGAAAACTAAACAAAATTTCATTTTCTACATCAATTCATTTCTGTAGGTAAACATTACAAACGGCAGATTTTTTTTTAACTGATGATGGCCCTGTTTCTTTATAAAACTAGTCAAGGAATGTAAATGAAATAATAAAAACGAAAGGATATTAAAATAAAAAGCAATTGAAAAGATAAGATTTTCTTTTTTCAATATTTTTTCTTATTCAAAAATCACACACACACACACACATTTACACACATACAAACACACACACACACACACACATATATATATATTTATATATTTTGTTGGTACGTTTTTATTAATATAATTATTTAAATAGATTTTCTGAGATTTTTAATTAAAATTTTCTTAAATTTTATTCATTTAAGCATAAAAATTCTTTCTTTTTATTCATCTGCTAAGTTTATATATATATATATATATATTTGGAAAATTTTTTTCTTTTTTCTTTTTAAAGTGCCACCAAAACATTTTGACAATTGTTTTGTCAATTTTTTCAAATCATATTTAAATTCATGTGAAATAAATATTTGTTTTATATTTCATATATTCATATATATATATATATATATGTGTGTGTGTGTGTGTGTGTGTGTGTTTGTTTGTAATGTGTGTGTGTCTGCAAAAATACATAAAACAAAATTCTTTTATATAATATATATAGTTGTAACAAGATTTATTATGGATAGACTTATTTCAGTAAATTCTTTTTTTTTTTTAATTAAACAGTATTAATCAAATTATTTTTCGAGAAATTTCGTAAATATGGAAAATATGCGTCTTACCGATTGATATCGAGTGCCTAACAGATCATATAAACGTTATACACTGAACTTCAAAAGTTTTAGTTCAAATAAGATAACTTCCGTTAGCAAAGTTTGAATTACTGTTTTTTAAATCTAAAAGGCTCTTTATTTTTCTCAACCATGAAAAGATAAATTGTTGCCTAATTTAAAAAAGAATTTTCTTAAAATTCATTTCCAAATCTTAATACTAACGTACTCTATGTCTGTTATTGAACAAAAAAACCCATAATCATATAATAGAATTAAATATATATATATATATATATATATATCTAGTTGTATCAATTTTAAGAATTATTTCGGCCTGAAATAAACTCTCCCCTCTTTTTTCTTTTTTTTTATACAAAATTTTTCAATCATTTTATATATATATATATATATATATATATATATATATAATATATATATATATTGGTACTCATTTTTTAAAAACCTTAGATTTTTTTGTAATTATAAAACCAAGGCCCATAGAAAAATGAGGAATAAAAAAAAATTTTTATTTTAAAACGCATAAAAAAACAATTTTTATTTCAATTTTATAAAGTCAAAAAAAAAAACCTCAAAATGATAAAAAACTATATTTATATATATATATATATATATATATTCTATATTTATATATATATATATAATTTATAATATAATAAGTCTATTTTTTTTTTATTTAAACAAAAAGTTATATTGATTTTATCAATATATATATATATATAAATAAAATAAATTTTCATAAATAAAACATTATTTATTTTTTAATTTTTTTTTATATATATATATATATATATATATATATATATATTTTGTATATTTCGCTATATATTTTAGATAAAAATATGAATATATATACATGTGTGTGTGTGTGACATCCATTCTGTGTGTGTTTGTATGTTAACCACTTTTTTCTTCAAAATATATATATATATATATATATATATATATAAATAAACAAAATTCAAATTTCCATTTTTATTTCAATCAATTAGATTGAGATTAACATTGAATCTGTAATTCTGATTTTTTTTTTTTTATGATTACCACAAAATATATTTTAAAATTTGATAAACTATCAAATAACACTCATCCGAAATATATATATATATATATAAACGATTATATATATATATATATAATATATATAAAGTCAAATAATTTATATATATATATATATATATATATATAATATATAATTTATATATATAATGTTTAAATCAATATCAGTTTTCAACTTTATTTCAAAAGGCCGTAGCCCAACATAAATATGACCATTTTTAAATCAATATCGATTCATGAACAAATTAAAAACATTTCAGGCCATAAAATACACCTGCAATCCTGAAATTTTGGATTCCCAAGTTTCATTTCTAAAATTGTTTTTAGGAAGCGATTATTTTAGGTTATTTTTTTCCTTGAAATGACACCAAAACAATTTTTAAACTTTATTTTTAAATGTAAAAATAATCGATATTAATTGCTCTATATAGCAAAAGTCCCCATGAAATAAAAAAATAATTGTTTGTTTGGAAAGATTGACACTATTGACATCAAATGAAAAAAAATTTGTTATTGAGCTGAAAAATTAATATTTTCAACTTTTAAAATAATATAAATATATAAATATTAATGCAAATTTAAATGGTATCATTTAATATTTTCTTCTACTTTGTTTATTGTTTGCATGTAAATCCTATATATTTTCTGGGATATGTCATAAAGACACAATCAAGAGTCCTTCGCAGGAGTTAGCTTAAATTTAAAAGATAGAAGGGCTTTTAATAAATATATATATATATATATATATATATATATATATATATATATATATATAAATTCGTCTTCCACCTTCTTTAATTTTCCAAAGACGTATGAGGGTAACAATGAGATCAGTTTGGAGGAAACCGACAGCCCGACACCGGCACATGAGATTTGATTATAGTGGTGAAGGAGGCCATTAAATACATCCACACTTTTTTGTTTAAACGAATACAGAGACCTAGTGCACCGAATGCCTGTCGAGGTTCCCAAACGACCCTCCGCAGGTTTTGAATTCAGGGTTGTCCTTCTCCTAGACCAGTTGCCATCAAGTTTATAAACCCAGTCTGTCCTCCTATTTTACCCATAGCTGGAGGTTAGAAAAATCAATCATTTCAACAAATTTTAAAGGGTATTCTAAAACGTAATATTGAATTTAATGGATTTACTGGAATTCGAACTTTACATCTCTGCGATTCCTCAATCATGTGCTATCCATATATTTGTTGGACTTTGATATATATTTACATTTATATATATATTCTTATTCATATATATATATATATATATATATATATATTATATATATATATTTGGGATATATCGTTATATATATATATATATATATATATATTGTTTTTTCCTTCAACGCTTTCAATCTTTATTTATATATATATTTTTATATTTCAAAAATATATATATATATATATATTGTATATATATATATATATATTTATATATTTATATATATATTTTTTGTATTTCTTATTTATTTATTTTATATATATTTGATATTTCAAAAATATATATATATATATATATATATATATATATATATTCAAATGCATAATTTTCAGAAGGAATTTTTTAATTTGTGTCTTTTCTAGATTTGCCTATTTAATTAAAAATGAATTAGCCTATTATTCTTTTTTAAACACACAATCACACACACAAACATAAACACACAATTGATATATATATATATATATATATATATATATATATATATATATATATATATAATATTTATCTTTCATCAATTCAAACCAAAAATATTTTTTCAACAATTCTTCATGTTTCAAAAACCATGGAAATTTTTTTTTTTTATTAAAACACGTAAATTTCAGAAATTCGTTAAAATCAAAAAAAATTTCGCTTTAAGATGGAACAGGAACAAAACAAACTCAATTTATATTCAAATAATTATATTGAAAAGTTTTCTTTTTGTTTCTGAAACATGATTCCTTTATTTCTGTTTTTGGAATCAATTTTTAAATAAATAATTACAAAAAAATGAACAGTTGATACATCGTCAATGCAATAGTTTATCAATTTTATTATACATCTTAAATATTTCTATTTTGGTGTTCTCAATTTGGTGATTTCGATTCTAGATAACCATATTCCCATTTAACTGTAAAAAGGTCTATTGGAACATTGCAGGTTTGTTCTGTGGGTGTTGAACAAACACAAAAAAATGTTCCTGAGCTACGACTGCAATAGGGATTTTTATCAATTTCTAAAACTAATATATATTCTTAATTATATATTAAACAAAATATAAGATATATATCAATTATTTAAATTACAATAAACGTATTAAATCAATTTACAAATATATGATATTATTCACAAAAATATATACATGAATATTAATGATTTATATGGCGATAACATCCATCTAAATAACAATTCAAATAGTAAATTTATTGCAAAAACCAGATCCGTTTAATAATTGATCCTTTATATTTCAATTTTTGTTAATAAAAAATTTTGTACTAATTTTGAACAATATAGTTCATGCCAAAATTACAGTAAAAAAATACCAGTAAAATAATTTGTTTTTTTAATGCATTTTATATAAACGCAAACTTTTTAAAAAAAAAAATTAAATTCAAACTCAGCGTTGCTTTGGCGCGTTCAAAACCAATATCTCATTTTTAATAGCATTTCGGATACAATACACATATATTTTTCGATGTCCTCTTATTACTAAGAAAAAAAAACAATACAACATCTATTCTATACCTGAAGATGTCTGTAGGAACAGACGAAAGCTTGAAATTAAAAATAACAACTAATACGGCAGAAATTTATTGTAAACAAGGATCAATTCATTCATAACGGATCTGGAGGTTTTTATTTATTTTGAATTGTTTGCGAGATGGATGTCTCGCCATTTAAATCATTAACCTTTGCATTAATTTTGTGTTCATAATTCATGTATTTGTAAATTGATTGCAATTTATTATAATATATATATATATATATATATATATATATATATATATATATATTAGAAAACGTGCCATCAGATAACTAATCAAGTTGCAACCTTGTTAAACATAAAATAAACAAATCTACTATTTATTAATGGGATTTGGAAAATATTATACATAAATATAAAATGTAAAAGCTTAATCTATTTTATTCAGGATAACTTGCCTTTTTACCTACCTAATATCTTTAATATTATTTCATAAAAAAAAAAGAAATGTAAGTTTAAAATTTTAAAAGAAAAATAACAATAGATATGAATAGACTGATATAAAAAGAAAGAAAGTAGGGACTTAATAAATAGGAACAAAGTGATATAGATAGATATATAGATAAATATTGAAATTAGATAGATAGAAAGATATGAATAGACTGAGATAGATAGTGTTATGGTCCGATTCCTTGTACCACGGTGATAGTCCAAGGTAGAATCAATAATGAAGAACACTGACACAGGTATGGAATAACACAGATATATTACAAACAGGAATATATACAGAGAAGTAGAAGTGTTATTATGAACAATCAGGTTTAGTAGAGAGAACAATGTAGTCTCGCCCAGTACCACTATTCCAATGTCTTGTAGTAATTGCCTGAACGCGACTCTGTTTCGGATTGACTCTGACTCGACTCTTGACTCGACTTGAACTACTGACCCAATTGAACCCGTATAAACGGGTTCAGGGCCGGTTTACCTCCCCGAAAGAGACTCCGCACTTCGGTGCAGCCCACTTCGGCTTCATCCCCGCCCGAAGGCAGAGATTACAACCGAAAAATTGGTCAGGATTTTAGCGACTGACGATATTCAATCACCCACCTCCCACTGGGGCGTCACGTGGCACAAGGCTGTTTTTAATGTGGGATCTCCGAGCCCGTGCGCTCGGCCGAAAAAAGTGAGAAAGTGAGCGACTGACAATATTCAGTCTCCCCACCACTGGGGCAACATGTGACACATGGACAGTTATTTATTGTGGGTTTTCCGAGCCCGTCGGCTCGGCCTCAAAATATTCCCATTGAACCCGTATAAACAGGTTCAGGGCCGGTTTTACCTCCCCGAAAGAGACTCCGCCCTTCGGCATAGCCTCGTTCGCGTTCCTCCCCGCCGGAAGGCAGAGAGTCCAACCGAACAGCCGTTCAGGAGGTGAACGACGATATTCAGTCACCCCCACCAACTGAGGCATCATGTAGCACAAGGTCGGTTATTTATTGTAAGTTCTCTGAGCCCGTGGACTCGGAGCCAAAATACACCCATTGAAACAATATAAACGGGCTCGGGCCATTTACTCTCGAAAGAGACTCCGCCCTTCGGCGGAGTTTCTTTCATTGACCCTCCACGATTTGAACATGTGACAAAAGGTCGGTTGTTTACTGTGGGCTTCCGCGCCCGTGGCGCTCGGCCAAAAATATGCCATTTTGAACCCGTATAAACCTTTCATTTGTTGATTTATCTCCCCGAAGGAGACTCCGCCCTTCGGCGTTCAGTAATGTGTTCCTCTCCGTAGACAATTTTCTTAAGGAACCGAACCGTTCGTTCAGAAAGTGAGCGACAGACTATATTGGTCGTCCCCCTACGAGGGTGTCATGTGGCACAAGGCCTTTTTAACGTGGGCATTTCCGAGCCATTAGGCTCGGCAAAAATAACCCATTTGAACCCGTATAAACAGGTTCAGGGCCGAGTTTACCTCCCCGAAGGAGACTCCGCCCTTCGGCGTAGCCTCCTTCGGGTTCCTCTCCGTCCGTAGAGAGTTGAACCGAACACTTGCTCAGAAAGTTCAGCGAGTGACAATATTCAGTCACCCCCCCACGAGGGTGTCATGTGGCACAAGGCCTTTTTAACGTGGGTATTCCCGAGCCATTAGGCTCGGCCAAAAAATAGCCCATTTGAACCCGTATAGTAGTGGTTTATCCCTTGTTTCCTGATCAGGATTGGCTTTCAGGCTTCTTCAACTATGTACCTCTGACGTCTCAGCCTGAAATCTGATGTTTTACACAGTAATATTTTTCCCTCTTACAATAGAAGTAGATAGGTTTGCCTCTCATCCGGTTCACACACCACCCCGGTCTTTTGAACATGAATAGAGGTTTATCTCTCGTCTCCTGTTGAGGAATGT
>CAHIKZ030002236.1:2872500-2961176 GCA_903632075.3 Acanthosepion pharaonis | reverse complement strand
TTTTAATCAACAGAAAACACTTATTCTAAACCAGCTTTGATCGACTTACATTTCTTTAGAGCCTCATCAATTTGGACACTGACATTGGTTGTCTGTTTTATTTTCCAACTTAGATTCAATTTGTTTGGTTCTCTTCCTCATATTTCAAAAGAGACTTTTTCACAGTAAATATAATTTGAGAAAATTATCTGTGTTATAAATTGACTTTAATATTTTATCTTTTTTGGCTATGTTTATTTAATCCAAGATTAAACGTACCAATTCTTACGAACTGTGTAGAATTTTATCTTTTTTGGCTATGTTTATTTAATCCAAGATTAAACGTACCAATTCTTACGAACTGTGTAGAATTTTATCTCTTTTTTGGCTGTTTATTTAATCCAAGATTAAACGTACCAATTCTTACGAACTGTGTAGAATTTTATCTCTTTTGGCTATGTTTATTTAATCCAAGATTAAACGTACCAATTCTTACGAACTGTGTAGAATTTTATCTCTTTTGGCTATGTTTATTTAATCCAAGATTAAACGTACCAATTCTTACGAACTGTGTAGAATTTTATCTCTTTTGGCTATGTTTATTTAATCCAAGATTAAACGTACCAATTCTTACGAACTGTGTAGAATTTTATCTCTTTTAGCTATGTTTATTTAATCCAAGATTAAACGTACCAATTCTTACGAACTGTGTAGAATTTTATCTCTTTTGGCTATGTTTATTTAATCCAAGATTAAACGTACCAATTCTTACGAACTGTGTAGAATTTTATCTTTTTGGCTATGTTTATTTAATCCAAGATTAAACGTACCAATTTTACGAACTGTGTCTCTTTTGGCTATGTTTATTTAATCCAAGATTAAACGTACCAATTCTTACGAACTGTGTAGAATTTTATCTCTTTTGGCTATGTTTATTTAATCCAAGATTAAACGTACCAATTCTTACGAACTGTGTAGAATTTTATCTCTTTTGGCTATGTTTATTTAATCCAAGATTAAATGTACCGATTTTTACAAATTGACTGTAGTATTTTATCTTTTTTGGCTATGCTTATTTAATACAAGTTTAAATGCACCAAATCTTAGTTTTACTCAGGCTGGCATGAATATCATATACAGGAAGGGCTTTTCAGCACTCATCTTTGTTCATCTTTTTCACATGCTGGGGTCATTATTAATGCTACAAACAAGGTCTGCTGTCATGGCCATCTCTTGTTAACAATTATAAAGACAGAGGTTGCTATGAAAAGGAAGAAGCGACAGACGAGACTGCTAAGAATTGTGTGTACTGCAATTGCTGCACCCACAGCAGGTGTGTTATTGGTTGAGCTAATCATGCTGTGAGGATACAGCTTTCAAATTGTTAATAACTTCTACATCTGATTATTTGAAAGTTTTTTGAATAGTATCCTCATCTTTCTTGTTTTTAGCACAATCATTTGTTGTTTTCAACACTACTATTTCTGTGTTTGCTACCAAAAGAGATTAAAATCAAAGAACAGGGAAGAACTAAAACTTCTTCAGTTACTGTAAAGAGGTAAGCTGAAAAACAAAATTTTAATCCGTTTTAATTCCCCCCCCCTTTTATAAGAGCTCGTTTGAGGACTGAAAAAAAATGTACATTAAATAGAAAATGAAAAAGACAGGATCTTATATGAAGTTCACTAGTTATAAGTACCGACCTATAACAATGTCTCCATTAATTTTGGTGTGACTTATGCCATTTGCTTTATACATACAACAAAAACAGTGTAGCAAGAGAATACGTGGCATGGGAGACAAATACATTGTGTAGTGGAAGAATGTGCCACCATATGGTACAGGCCAGTTCCTGGTCCTGTGCTATATAGGATTGTTGATGATTGAGTGCTTATTTATGGAAAATCACTGGTATGTTCTGACTTACACGGAAAATCACATTACATAGGAATGGCACTCTATTTTAAGTTGAGGACTCCATGTATATTGAATATTTAATCACCAAAGGCTGATAACTTTAAGGCCTAAAAGTTACTCTTTCTGCTTACAAAGGGAGGGCTGGAAGAACTCAGTATGTATAGAGTCTGTATATGACTGAAAGCATTTGGCTAAATAAGAGGAAGATATTAATCAAGTAAATGTATGGAATAATGAAAATACTTATTTTTCTCCATCTATGTCATCACATAATCCAAGAACAAAGCTATGACCACCAAATTTCATGTGCTTTTTAATTTTATGTTTTTAGCCAGTAGTTTAATTTACAGTCAGTGTATAATAGTAAAGTTGACCCTAACTTTGTCTCCATTAGGTTAGCTAAACCCAATTCTTGATGTTTTGCTTCACAGTATTGAGATGAATTTTAGTTTTTGTGGAATTATCTTTATAATATACCTTGCTATGGAGACCAGCATGCTGATCTTGGTATATAAACTCAGTGTTTCGGCTGCTGTGCTCTCCAACCTTCTTCAGGTGCCTGTTTTACTATATACTTTACTATTTGGAACAGCATGTTCATCTTGCCTATGCTAAAATCATAGTATTGAACTGTTATGTGATATTTGTCTTTCTGTATGGCAGTGAATGCTGGACAATCTCCTCAAAGATGAAGAAGAGACTTGAGGCAACAGAAACAAAGAAAAGGGTGCTGAATGGTTATATAATATCAGTCCTCCTATATGGCAGTGAATGTTGGACAATCTCCTCACATATGAAGAAGAGACTTGAGGCAACAGAAACTAAGAAAAGGGTGCTGAACGGTTATATAATATCAGTTCTCCTATATGGCGGTGAATGTTGGACAATCTCCTCACAGATGAAGAAGAGACTTGAGGTAACAGAAACAAAGAATAGCGTGCTGAACGGTGATATAATATCAGTCCTCCTATATGGCAGTGAATGCTGGGCAATCTCCTCACAGATGAAGAAGAGACTTGAGGCAACAGAAACAAAGAAAAGGGTGCTGAACGGTTATATAATATCAGTCCTCCTATATGGCAGTGAATGCTGGACAATCTCCTCACAGATGAAGAAGAGACTTGAAGTAATGGAATTATGGTTCTACAGAAAGATGTTGAAGATACCATGGACCAATTATGTGAACAAGAACAAGGTCTTGAAGAAAGTGGAAACACAAAGGAAACTTATACTTAACATCAGGAAGAGACAGTTGAAATTTCTGGGCCACTTAATAAGGAAGGAGGTCTTGGAAAACTTGATACTCACAGAACAGATCGAGGGACAGAGGAAAGGAACTCATGATGTGCTTTATAAGCTTGTATGAATGGATGGTAGAACAGGGTTTGGGAGAAATAACTAAGAGACAAAACGAGGAAGATGTGGAAGGCCATGATCACCTATGTCATGAAGGGATGTAGCACATAAGATGTTCATCTTGGTTGTTATATTCACAACTTTTCAGCCATTGTACTTTCCAGCCATCTTCAGGTGCCTGTCTTATTATATAGTTTACTATTCAGACTAGCATGTTCAACTTGGTTTCATCCTGGGTAAGACGATAAACTACATCCAGCAGCAAGGCCTCTGACTAGGAGATTGGAGGTTTTGAGGAGCATGGAACCCCCTCTTAACTGCTGCTGTTCCCAGGTCCACTCTGACCTGGAGTGGTATCACCTGTTAGGGTCCCAGCTGTAGGTAAATAGTGAATTCCTAAACAAAAATCAACAGTGTATTTTTATAATAAAATAACCAACAGTTCATTGTTTATCACAAAATGACAATCAACACAACACTAAAAAAATATAAAAATACGTCTTTATAATAAAGTTACCAACAATACATTTATGATCTACAAAATATATATCTAAAAAATATACCTTTACTCAGAAAATATAAAATTATGTATAAAAAAAATCTTTAGTTGAAAGCATAAAATTATATACAAAATAGTTAGATTTCGGCATTAAATAACTGTTGTGAATTCCGAGATGAAACTCTGTCTCCAATGAATGACAAACGCAAGAATTAAATATAAGAAATTAAATGTATTTACACAATAATACAATGGGTAATACTGTTAGTAAATCCAGGAATGCGGTTAGTGGCAATAATATATATATATATATATATATATACACACACAGTCTCGAAGTAGGACTTCCTTAGAGTCTATGTGCTTGTAACTGTCTTCTATCAGCAGTTACCTCACACTATTACTCTACCTCCAACTCAATCACAATCTCTGCTCACTCTCTCTATATTCTGACTGACTCTGGGTATTTAACGGCAGCAGTCCAAGTAACACTCTGGTCGAGTCCATCCACTTATATGAAAAAGGGGAGGACCCCATAACAATAACCCATAGAGGTGTTGATATGCCATTAATCAAAATCAACCAACCAAACAATGAGTATGAAAGCATTCTTTCATGACATTAGTTCATATAATATCTTAAAATTTCTTAAAGAAACCAAAACACAACAAACAAAACTAGAATATAAAGCACATGCATCACTGCCTGCAGTAATCATGTCCACATACACAAAAGCTGAGTATCATCTATCATGTATTTAGTTGTAAAAGCAGAATAATTTATATCCTATTTTTATTCAAATCTCCCATGGAAATTAAATTTTGGCATTAAATGATCCATAAGGAGTCAATCTGCTGTAAAACAAATTGATCAAAATCAATCATCTTGGCTGTTGTATTCATAACTTTTCGACCATTGTGCCCTCCAGCCTTGTTCAGTTATCTTTGAGATGAACCCCATATGTGAGTTGATTGTTCATATTCTGCTTTCTATACATAGTCTGTTGAAGAAACAGACAAGTGAACCAAAGGTGAATAGGACTGATTAGTATTAACTGATGTGAAATATCCCTGAGAACATTATGAAAACTATCTGCCTTGTAGATTGAATAAATTGTTCAGTTCATATTTTCCAAAAAGATACCAAGTATGAAAGTGAGTACCTGAAGCAGGCTGAAGAGTTTAACAGTTGAACTATTAAATATGACCACCCAGTTGAACGTGCTGCTCTGAATAGCAATTTGTACAAAAATATTTACAGCTGTAGGATGAGCAAACCTCTGAATGACTTTTATTATAAATCCTGATAAAAACTTTCTTCAAGGTCATGCTTGCTGTTGTGAAAATCCAGAGAAAAAAAAATTGATTTTCCATTAAATGTGGGTACTGAATCTTTTGGGAAATCCCCACAGATGCTTAAATTATGATACAAGTATTTATCATAGTGAAGATTTAATAATATATATATATATATATATATATATATATATATATATATAATGGCAATATTAGCCATTTCCCTACACGTTGCATTTGGCATTCATTGATTGAGTAGCCACTGCAGCTTTTGGTTGAAATTTGTAAAACCTTTCTCAGTATTTTTCAAACACACACACACACACACATATATATATTGACTGAGAGAGATAAAGAGTTGTGTAAGAATGGCAGATATAAAGAGTTTTGGTAGAGATGGATAGAGATGTAAAAGAGTAATAAATGAAAATATACTTAGATATGAACAGCTTACAACAGATAAAGATATATGGAAGGACTGAGATAGTGATAGTAATGGTAATATTAGCCATTTCCTTATAAGGTAACAACTGGCATTCATTAACCAAGTTCTTCTTCGGTTGAAATTCATAAAATCTTTCTCTTAAAACAATTTTTCAGGAAAGCTAATTTTTCAAGCCAAGTAGCTGTTACTGTTCTTTCCAGTATTGATGGTAGTTTCCTTCTGAACTTTTTATTTGAAATAGTGTAGAATGTCTACATCTTGACTATGCCATTATTTTCTCTTTGAGTTAGATGTGCTTTCCATTTTAGTTGTTGCTGCTGTTGGTAGTCTTCAAGTGGTTTGGTTTCCATTATTTGGTACAGTTCTTTGTTTGCCAAGACCTTCAGGCCCCACTTCCTCAAAGGAATTTTTAACCATCGATCTTAGAAGATGGTTGTATACAGCTGACAGTTGAGATATTTCTGAATGGGTTTGACACCATGCATGGCATCTCTATAAAAGTCTCAGTTTGAAGAGATTATCCAAGAAAATGACTGAGTTTTCAGGTTGTCTATGACACCGTGACTGGTGTCAAAGGTTGACTAGTGATCTACTTCTTATTTCTAAAGGGAGAAAAATATTTTCATGTTAAAACAATACAATAACATGAATTATCTGGTTTGTGTCACTTATAGTGTGAGAGGTGAAATTGTAAGCTTGGGTGGGATTGATTGTTAGGTAGGTCATTGGTTTGTTTAACTTGAGTAGTTTTTTAAAAAAATTTTTTTTATTTGATAAAGATATTGTTTGTTGACATGTGTGACATAAAGCATATCTTTACAGGTCAGTTTTGTTTTGATCAGGGATATAACACACTTTCATATAGAATTGATGACATGTATGATAATCAGGACAAATGAGGGTGGAATTCTGGAAAAGGGAAAATGATCCACTGAAGGTGGATATGAGTGATGCTAGGTCACAATTTTGATTGGCAAGCCAATGAGAGAAGGGCTGGGATGGAGCTTCTTGTCTTCCTCTCCAATACTTACGGACATAGAGCCATTATTTTGATTGGACCATCAATCATATTGTGTTCTTTGGGCTTTCCTTCCTTCCCTTCAAGGTGTGTAATACAAGACCATTGGTCGAGCATTATTATTGGCTAGCCAATCAGAACAGTACAGTTGGAGTTTGCACTTCCATAAAAGCAGTTGCTGAAAGAGTAGATGTAAGATTGAACTGGTTTTAATGCTATTAGACCAACATTCTCCTTGTTGGATGACCATGGAGCCTCAATCAGCTAAAGTCCTGTTTTCCCTACTATTTTTAAAACTCCCTTGATGAACTGCTTTCATTTAAATAGTTGAACAACTAGTTAAGCTGTTTAACTATAACTTTAATTACCAGTCAACCTCTTCCTCCCAGCTTAAGAATTTCTTATACGAGGAAACTTCTTCAAATCCCTTTTATTTATGTATTCATGATCAATCATAGTGCCATAAATAAAAGTTGTTATTTTTATATTTTTAATGGGTGTTGTTGAAGTTAAGTTTTAAGCAGAGCCAGGACAGAGAGCAGTCAAGCCTGATCTTCGACAGTTTTCTATCTATATTCCTGCATATACTGAAACGCAACATGGGTGCACAGGTTTGGTGTAGATTTTGGTGACGGATGGACCAAAGTAAGTGTAGCATTCAGTGAAGCATGCAACCGTATGAGAATTTGTAGCAATTTATTGTGTTGGGTGAAATTACCTCCATTGCAACCTATTCTATGTTCAATTTCCTTTGTTCCTATACAAATTTGTTATAACTGATACATATGCCTAAGTATTTGAACAAGGAGCATAATAAGACAATAATCAGCAGTTATCTCATATCATCTAAAATAATATCAGAGGGCCAAAGGGTAATACAGTGTAACCCGGATATAAGAGAGATTTTCTCTGGTCCCAAATTAGAGCCTGTGTTGATGTATATAAAATAGACCAAACCCAGATATAAGAGAAACCCGAATATAAGAGACTTCTTCTCCGGTCCCGACAACTCTCTTATATCCAGGTTACACTGTAATTGGCTGAAAATCTAAAAACACTTACTCTGCTTTTTGCTAATGGCGCATCAACATGAGATATTATTTTCATGTTAATTTTATAAGCCTACTCTTCCATGCTAGCTCAAGTCATGTTGGAAAAGAGCATTTGAAGATTTTCCTGCAGTTGGGTGCCAATTCTTTTTGTGGTAGAATGGTTGCCTACCAAGGCTATAGAACCCAGTTTGTCATGCTGTTCAAAGATGGGAGAATAGATGGATTCATATCTTTCTTAAAGGTATTTTTGCATGTAAGTCAATCCAGTGAACATGATTGGAATTCGAACTCGGCTTCCTGATTTCTCATTGACTGAAACATTACATAAATAATAAGAAAATTAAAAAAGTATACAAACATCCATGCAATATTTCCAACACTCATTCAGACTCATTTGTTGCTGAGTAAATATTGTAAAGTTTTGATTTTAGATGGAAGAAAAGTTTTTTTTTTCTTTTTTTTTGTTTTCCTCTCATGAAGCAGTCTTGTAAAAATTTGGATATCCTACATGGGGCCAAATATAATTCCTGATTATTCTTTTATTATGCTCCTTATTTAAATACCTCGGTGTTTGGTTCATTTGTAAAAAATTTAGTATAGAAGAAAAAGAAATTGAGCATAGAATTTCAAAGTTCTCATTTCTGAATAGTACATTTTACAGTAAAATGTACTTTTCAGAAATGAGGATCTTGAAATTCTATGTTCAATTTCTTTTTCTTCTATACTAAATTTTCTTACAAATGATCCAAACACCGAGGTATTTGAATAAGAAGCATAATGAAACAATAATCCGCAATTATATTTGGTACCATGCATAACATCCAAATGTTTTTCTTGTATACGTGGAAGTGTCTCTCTTCCAGACTTAAGAGTGTGACATCTATCAGATGAAATGTAAATTTTTATGCATTATTCCAAAATTTTAACACATCATCAGATAGCTGTTAATGTCAACAATTGAGCACAAAGTTATTAATTAAAAAAATAGTAATTAATTTAATTATTATCCATAAGTGCATGTACAAGAATGTCATTTTGATAAAATTAAGAAATAACCATAAATATGTTAAAAAAAAAAAAAGTGGATATTGTCGAAAATTCCTTTTTCCACAATATAGCTGTTTGTGCTATGTTATAATGCTTATTACCTGAACAATATTATTATTGAATAATATTTTTAAAACATTAAAGTATATTTAATCACATCTCCCTAATAGCTGTCGTGATCTGTCAGTTTTTTACCATTTGAAAAATGGACTGATAATTCTGATGCAGTGAGGTTACTATTTCACATTTTGAAAACTTTAAATGATTTGAGAAAAATAAATTAATACAAAATAGATACATAAACAATCCTGACATAATTTATAATTATCTTGCTATAAATAGTGTCCACTAGTACTTGTAATTTGAAATCACAACTTGTTTATATAATTTATGTGGATACAACATTGAATGTTTAATTGATAATATGGTACACCTTTTTTTAAAAAAAATTATGTAGAGATAACTGTCCTACAGGGCTATATTATACCCAAGAATGTAATTCATTCCTTGTTTTTAAAAAATAACTATCAATAAGTAAAAAATGCATATATTGTCAAAAATTCTTTTTCTACAATATAGCTATATGTTATAATACTTATTACCTAAACAATAATAACACTGAATAAATGTTTTTTTGAAAATTAAAGTATAGTCACATCTATTGAAAATATTATGTAGATAAATGAATTGCCTCCCTTTGTAAGGGTCGTCATCACCAGCTCCTGGGTTGGGGTGAAAGCAGCTTATCACGGCCTCTTTTTTCCTGGGCCACTGACGAGTCAACCTGGACTAATTTAGCTCCGTAAAACTCAACCAGCAACCACATGGTGTCCAAAAATGGAGAGGTCAAGAATACAACATAGGAACCAGGATGTTCCAACAGTCGCAGCAAAGCATTTGAAAACTGAATCCCTCTTCAACCTGAAGATGAAGATATTCCGACATTGCAACAAAAATGAGAAGAACTGTTAACCGAACAAACTTTACTGCCACCAGTTAAGTCCTCACAAATACCACTGTTTTTTTGCAAGGATTTTTAAACATTGTAATAAATATGGCGACAAAGATGAGGACAATAGTCCAAATAATGTAAATAGTGTACATAATACTTCATCTCATAAATATAGACAGATACCCAATTTTTTTATCTTCCCTTTTCTTTCTTCCTCTTTCTGATATAAAGCCTTTTTTTTCCACTCAAGTTTGGTGTTGTCATGTTTTCTCTCGCCATGTCACGTCAATGCTCTTTTTACCCTTGTTTTCTACAGAGGACAAATTATTGTTCACATAAATTCAAAGGGTATAAAAACACACATACTCCCTAATAGCTGTTGCGATCTGTTAATGATTTTTTTCTTTCATTACAATTGTACACACATGTAATTCCTGTTGTTAATGACTTGTTTGTTTATCTTCATTTCTTTGTATAACTTATATTTACCTGGGCTCACATTGAGTCCGCCAATATTGTTTGTGGGATAAATATTTTTTAAACATTAAAGTATATTTAATCACATCTCCCTAATAGCTGTCGCAATCTGTTAATGTAAAAATTGTCCCAAATTTTGTTAGTTCCAAGTACTTTCGGATAAACTGTTAGTCATTTTAAAGAATTATTTTATTTTTACCCTATTATAATAAATGGTGTCTAAGTGCTGTTGTAGATGGTATAACCTGTTGTGGCCTGTTTAGGGGCCAGAAAGAAAGACACAGAAGATGAAGGTCGGTTGTAAAAAGTATATTGAAGATATATACAAAACAATAGTGTTAGTAATATGTAGATTAGCATTGCATCTACTACTCCACTCCACTTAATACTCTGTGCTCAGTATCTGACTCTTGCAGTTTGTATTTATGAGAGAAGGAAGAGTTCATTATACTGTAAGAGGGTTTACCACAACATAAATGTTGCTGAAAGTTTCTTAATGTCCAAGTATGACTGGTATACTTCTCCCACCAGGTATGAGTTAATTAGTATGACTTATATCAGTAAATATTTATTAGTAGGACTTAAGTAAATCATTTTCAGATTTAAAAAAAAATTCTTACCTAAAAATATTATTATCAAAAATTCTTATAATCTCAAAATAATTTCTGGAATTAACTGCTGAGAAAGTGAGCAACATATGATGAGAAAAAAGGGCTTAGAGAATTTGACACACACAGGTGATACTGAAGACAAAAGGGAATAGAGAAATATTAAGTCACCTATCTAAATGAACTTGTGTAATGGACCTGGTGGGGATAATCAGGAGAAAAGCATTGTTTAGAGCTATGGAGGGTAGGAAGTTGTGAAGAGCCATGATTTCTGATGTCTTGAAGGGATATGGCACGCAAAAGATGAATTAGTTGCTATCATCTGTTGAAGTGAGTAAAGAGGTTTTTAAATTTTTCCCTGTTAGGCTTCTTCGTTCGTGTTTTGGAAAATTAAGGGGGTCATTATTGCAAAATCTCGAGCGCTTCAGCTCAGACATTAATGCATTTCTCTGAACTGGCTGTTTCTTCTCTGTGAGCTGACATGAAAGGACCTCCTGAAGAGACAACTGTTCCACTTCTCTTTGATTAGCTCTTCAGAAACTAATCATGAGTTAATCCATTCTCCTTCGAGGTTAGGTTCATTTACTTTTGTTTTCTCTCTCGTTCTTCTTGTTCAACATCACTTTTTCTCATGACTGCTCTCCAACTGCTCCAAAGAAGGAGAAAGAATAAAGTTGAAAGACATCCTACCCTCCACCTCTCTATGCCTTTTATTTTTTTTCTTTGTCACTCGTTCTTCTCCCTCTCAATACCAATATTGGTATTTTTTCTGCTCTCTCCTTATTTGCATTTGTTTGAAGACGTTAGAAGTTTGTAGTTGAGGTGGATTTTAGAAGGAACCAGAAACCCAGTCCTAAATAAGAAACAAGGGAAAAACCTCTATTCCTGTTCAAAAGACCGGGGAGGAGTGTGAACTGGGCGATATGCAAACCTATCTATTCCGATTGAGAAAAGAAAAAGTAATTCAATAGTAAAAAGTTCAGTTTCAGTAGGAGACATTAAAAGTATAGTGTTGAAGTTTACTTGAGAAGGAACTGGAAACCCAAACATAAACAAAGGAAAAAAAAACTCTATTCCTGTTCAAAAGACTGGGGAGGAGTGTGAACTGGATGATATGTGAACCTATCTAGTCCTAGTGAGAAAAGTAATTCAAGACGAGGCATGGATAGCGGCTGAGATTGATTTAATTCTTTAATTTAATTCTTTTCATATTTGACCTATATATTTTTGATCCCAATTCACATATATATATATATATATATATGTTCGGTATTGAGCACTCTTTTAAGAATAGTGTTTTTGGTTATCAGGATTTAATTCCAGCAGTACCAACCCTGTACTTGGAGATATATATATAACTGGCCATTTGTATACGAGGATACCTGTCTTTTAGGGTGGCTAGCCAATCCCTGCTGCAGACACTCGCTCAGGCACATTTGTGTTTGTTCAACACCCACAGAGCCAACCTGTGGTTTATACTGCAACTATGCTGAATAGACCTTAGTTACAGTTTCTGGGAGAGAGTGTGTTATCTAGTGTGATCAACAATCTGAACAAGGCCAGCACAAACCCTCGGTCACGATGACTTGTGACTTTGTGCTAGCACATCTGTCAATGACCACCATGGGTTCCGTCTACCCAATTTCGCTCACAAGACTTGGGTCAACCCTTGTTACAGTTTTCGGGCACTTTTCAAAGGTGCTGCACACTGAGATTGCCCCCTCTAGAGTGATAGCATCAGAAAGGCCACTTTCTGACAAATCAACTGTGGTGAGACTTGAACCCAGGTCTCATGGTCAGAAAGCGAATGTTCTAACCACTCGGCCATGTGCCCCCCCCCATACACACAGAAGTTTCATTAAAGGTACTATTAAAGTTTTTTTATTTAATTTTTCTTTTGTTTGCATAAGTGTTTTCTTTGTTGGAAATAAAGTGTGTAAAAATTGTCCAAATGTTGTGTTGATCCGAGCACTTTTGGCTATTCTTATAGCCATTATCATAGATGAAATATTCCTTTCTACTTTTAACTGAATGTATGAATTTTTTATGTGTATATCTAGAGTTATAGATATGTTTTATTTTCCAAACAAGGCCAGCACATTGTGGCCCTGTTCACTGTTTATATTATTGAGGGTTGGCTTTTTATTTTTTATTAATGTTTCCATTATTTTTAGACATTTTTTACATGTTGATGAGGCTATTATATTTGTATTATCAACAAGTATGTTGCAGATCTTCCTATAAATCTTGATACATACATAAAACAATCCATACATTCAATTAAAAGTTAAAATAAAATTCATCCTTGATAATGGCTAAAAGTATAGCCAAAAGCACTCGGAACATTTGGGCAATTTTTATATAATTTATGTCCCGAAAAGAAGAAAGTTATGAGAACACATGAAAAATTAAATAAGAACTTAACGACAGTACCTTATAAGTCGTTTTTACTGAAACTTATATACAGTGTAACCCGGATATAAGAGAAACCCGGATATAAGAGAGATTTTCTCTGCTCCCAAATTAGAGCCTGTGTTAATGTATATAAAATAGACCAAACCCTTATATAAGAGAAACCCAGATATAAGAGAGATTTTCTCTGCTCCCAAATTAGAGCCTGTGTTAATGTATATAAAATAGACAAAACCCGGATATAAGAGACTTATTCTCCGGTCCCGACAACTCTCTTATATCCGGGTTACACTCTATATTATTGTTTCTCTGTTTATATATATATATATATATATATATATATATATAATATATATATATATATATATATATATATATATATATATATATTATATATATATATATATATATATATATATATATATATATATATATATATATATATGGGGTTTTTTCTTTGGGCTTCAGACCTGCATCTGTGCGATTTTTTGTCGGCAGAAGTTTATGTTTGTAGCTCTTTCTTTTTTAAAACCTTTTTTCCCTCGAAATTGATTTGATTAACAAATCAAAAATTCGAGGGTTTTTCGAAAACGAGTCTAGTTATTTATATATATATATATATATATATATATATAAAGTTAATGGTCACAGTTGAATCAAACAGTAGTATTAAAAAAGTGCTCAATGCATGTGTGAAAAGAAATGTAAAAATAACAAGTAGAACTTTTAACTTTAAAAATCAGGAGGTTAGTTGACTCCGCTACCTTATTTAAATATTTTCTGTTACTTCATTACATGTGACATGTATCTAACCAATAAGAAATAGCCAAACACAACATACTATTAATGAGTCTCTTTGTTTTTTATCATTTTTATCTTGGTCTCTGGCGAAACTTTAATAAAGTGGATATGTCAGATTAAGATGTATATATAATTGTTTTTCTGTTTTATATATATATATATATATATATATATATATATATATATATATAGATAGATGCCTATGGCATCAATTTTCATTTGAATACTAAAGTCAAGCCCAGTCACTACTTAGAGGTAGGACTGCTTGGGGACACTCTACAAAACTGGGTACAAATCCAGTTATGCATGGAGCTAGAAACCTCATCCCATAAAACCTTAGTTGCTATGGAAGCTAAGGTTTGCTACCAATTGTTAATTAATCTTGCAACACATTTCTCACTTTGCCTGTTTCCAATTCAATAGCATTTTCTCACGTTCCCTTGTGGTAATCTCATTGATAGCCTCTTCCTATCACGTGGAGTAAATCCACTCATTCTTAACAGCAAGGTCACTTGAATATAGCATGTGGAGGAGGACAGACCAATTGAATTCTAACATCTTTTTTTCCTGTGTTATTTTTGTTGTATCCAACCTTACATTTTCATGGAGGTGAAAAACGTTTTTCTTATTGATCAGTGCAGAGCACTTTTCATGGAAATGTTTAAGGCCACATTGAAACTGCTGTACATATAATTGTGCATTTAGTGTTTCATTGCACTTACAGAACTTTAAATTAATTTATACCCTTAAAACCTCCTACATACACAATATTACCTTCCTTTTAGGTGTTGGTTATAGACATTTATACTTGTCAGCCTTTTGCATTGAACATTATCATATATAACCTATTTAAACCTGGTATGATATATTTAAGGAACATTTAGTTAAGATCATCACTACAGCTGTTTCCCCGGAAATGGAAATTAATTATGACGACCTAATAAGGTGCTGTATGCTTAAATGTACGAGTGGTGTAATAACTAACAGCTCAGAATTGGAATCCAGAGTCCCGAGTCCCAATTCCAGTTGAGTTATTTGTTTTTTTTTTTTAAGCAAATCACCCCAAGCAAGGTGTGAGTGCCACTAGCTGTAGTTTAAATCAGTCTGAATTGCTACGACGTCACTTGTACAAATCAAGATACTGCTGGTTCATTTTGCCATCCTTGATTTCTGAACATGTCACAATGTATATCAATCGTTCCTTCTCCTGTTTTCACTGCTTCAGCCCTCTTTTATCAGGCCAACACCATGGTCAACTAACCAATCAGCATTCTTCGCTTATATTTTCAGTTACTCAGGCAAATAGCCTCCTCCAGTTCGACCAATCAGCACACGACTTGCTATTGGTGGAAGCATACTAAACTGTACAAAAAACCCTTCATTACCGCACATACTGCTAGAATTGCTAGACAGGAGAGTGATGCCATTTTCATGGAGCAAACTTGCTTATGTCACATGCCACATGTTAAGGTTAGACCCTTATTTTCCTATGCACCAGATGCAAGCCACTCTGGCTTGCTTGCTTCTACGGGGCTGTTCACCACACTAGCATGCAAGGGGTTACAGAGAGTGAAAAAAAGATAAAGAGAAGGACAGGATCAGGGTCAAGGCATCAGAAGATGTCAATTGACATTACATTTGAATATTTGAAGATTATAGCTATCAGGGAAGCAAGTGATAGGAAGAGAGTTCCACTGACGAGAGGTGTGAGATAAGAAACTGTTGGAGTACAAGAGATGGCTACATTTATATTCACTGTGAAAAGTATGTATCCACCTCTTCTCCCCCCAGCTATGAGTTAATTAGTAGGAATTGTATCAGTAAATTGTTATTATCTTCAGAAAAAATGTAATGATCTAAATATATACATTCTGGTTTAAAATGACTTGCAGAAGTATAAAACACCTACTGACAAACTGCAACAATTTTAATTCAATCCGCTTAAGATATTACTGTTGTAGTAGGATCCACCTAATTTGCATAGTGGAGTACCGACCATATAAATATGGTTGGTACCGAGAGGAGAGGAATCAAGAGATTCAATCCAGAGACTCTGCCCGACTGCGACTAAGTCAACACATTCTCCAGGAACGGTCTTCCCAGGAATATACAAAAGACTATATGTAAATATTGTGTACACTTTCTTGTTTCAATACATTTTGTTCTAAGTACATTTTTGTTGCGTTATTATTCCATGCATTAGTCAAGTTTCAACAATTACCAAGCAACAAAATTAGAAGTATTTTTCAAAATACTGATTCATTTTACATATTGCAGTTTCTAGAGGAAATTAAACTGATTTCAAAAATATAATTAAAATATAACCATAAGTAACAGCTGTCTTACTATGAAAAATAAAATTTTCTTTTTGACTGTCCAAATGCGAGATTTTATTTTCAAAAAAAGATTAAATTTCAGAATCGAATAACCTAATGAGTTGATATGCTGTAAAATAAACCAAACCTGCAAAATTAAGCTATTTGAGAGGACATTACTTTTTATAAAGATGTTTATAAATTAACATCTACCAGAATAGAACATTTAAAGCCTTAGCAAAGAAAGTGTACTATTCAGCAGGGATTGAAACTGAATAGTTATAAACAATATCTTTAAATTTTGATTATATCATTAATTTTTAAAGTTATATGTGCAATACATTTTACTTCAGAGTCTGTCTATATTTCTGAGATGAGGTATTATGTACATTATTTGAACTATTGTCCTCATCTTTGTCGCCATATTTATCACAAGGTTTTGGCCATTGTTTGCTCTGGCCTTCTTCAGATGGTTGGAATGTCGAACTGAACCCTTTATTTCGCTCACTGGGGTAGACTGTTCTAGTTCCACATGCCATGTCTAATGGATGTCAGTTATCTCCTGTTAATTCCCCTCTGAAATTTCTCCACTGCCTTAACCAGGTATTGAACTCATGCTCTTTGGGTTCTGTCACTGGATCTAACTAACGCCTTTATCCACTGTGCCATGTGTCCTTGAGAGTTATCAATGATAATGTTTTGACTTTGAATCCACAGTTATATCCCTTTAACTCTCTCTGTGTTTTTTATTTTTAAATGTGCTTTTATCACATAAAATTTGGTGAGGTGCAAGCAAATTTTCATTCTGGAAAGTTTGGGAAACGCTGATCTAAAGAATTGCCATATTATCAGTCAGTTTCTATAGTATTGACATCAATAGTTATTCTTGTCATCTTGGGCTGGCTTCTAAACAGTTTCATCCATTCACTTCACAAACTGTGCAACAATTTGAACTCTGACAATAATTTGTGTTGGTTCTCTTGCCATCCAAAGTCTGTTAGCATTGTGTTGGAAGCCGTTTTGAACTCTTTGGCCGCATGTATCATCTTTTTGGTTTTAGATAAATGCTTTCCACTAGAAAGCTTGATTGTCATTTTTATTTATCAGAATAAAAAGAAAACTGTAATTTTTAGTCAATGAAACTGATATTCTGTTTTATCATTTAAGTTGCATTTTACAGCCTAAACTGGCTACATTTTATTGAAATATTTTAAATATAGAACAGGCTGGTAGATCTGTCTTACTGCATGAATTTAAGCATGCTGATAGAATGGTGTATTGTAGGGTAATGGATATTGGCTCAGAAATAGGAATCAGAGAGCCAAGTTCAAATTCTAGCTGAGTTTCTTACATTCGCTTAAACACAAATACCCTTGAGAAAGCTATAAATCCATCTCTTCTGCCTCAAGATATGGTTGAAATAGCAGGATACACTGGATCCCCCATAGCCTTGGTTACCAACCAGCCTACCACTAAAAGAAATGGCAACTGACTGCCAGAAAATCTTCTGCCTAGTCAGTCATGAATTGAAAGAGACATAATGGACCAAGTTTGTATCACGGATGGCACTTAACTGACTAAATGAATAGAGTGGCAACTAGGTCTCATTGTTTTATTGTTGAACTAGCTAGATGCAACCATATGCTCAATTCTAATAGTTTCTTTTCTTGCACTTCTCACCTGTGGATTCCTTGCTTCCCTGTTGCATTATATCTGTAAAAATTTTAAATGCAATGTCATCTTTTGCCTTCCTGCATCCTGTTCTTTTATTGTCCTTTCTACTCAGTTCTTGACTAAGTCTTCTCATTCTCTTTCATTCCCAGTAATCCCTAATGTCCTTGTGGCATTATTACCTTACTTGTGATGAAATGATTAAAAAAAAATCCTCATGGAATTAACTCAGATAAACATTTATGTTAAATAGTAATGCCAAGTCATTGAAATGTTTTTCACTTATATTACAAGTGACTTGATGCAATTAGTGGATGTATCTCTTATTGAAGGCTGTCCTGGGTATGACGATAAATTACGTCTAACAGCAAGGCCTCTGATCAGGAGGTTTTGAAGAGCATGGAACCACCTCTTAATTGCTGGTATTCCCAGGTCCATTGTGACCAGGGGTGGTAGCATCTGTTAGGGTCCCAGCTATGGGTAAATAGTTAACCTCCAAACTGGAGTCAAAACACTATGAAAGTGTAAAAATAGGTTTTAATACCAGAAATACTTATGAATAAATAAATTTTTGAAGGAAAATTATTACCAGCAATACATTTTGGAAAAAAAAATATTACCAGCTATACATTGAAAAAAAATTAGCAGCAATGCATTTCTGTAAAAAAAATAAAAAATAGGCAGTACATTTTTGAAAAAAGAAAATTAAAAAAAATATTACCAGCAATAAAAATCTTGTCGACATTAAATAACCCATTGAGGTTGATATGCCATAAAACAAACCAAACCAAATCTTATTGAAGGTATTCTTAACTGTGTACTAATCACTCATTTTTTATTCTGTTGAAACACCTGTAAATTATTTCAGTTCTTCTTTGTGCTGTGTCCATTCATAATGTTATGCATTTTTAGAGATGGTATCTCAAAGGTGAAAGAGAAACTGGGGAAGCAGCTTGCCACCTGCTTGATTGAGGTTTATGTGAATAGAGGCTGAAAGAGTAGTGGGAGAGCTGGTAAAAGGACATGTTATTAAGAGCAGCATTTGATAGAAAATTGAGGAGAGCCATCATCATCATCTTGACGTTGAGATGGATATTCCTCTGCCAAGGAGAGGTAAGATTTAATCCAAGACAATAGTTTGACATTATACTCTTCACCATCATTTTACCACCACCTCACATTCTCAGGGTGAACTTTTTTTTTGTTGGAGTTTACAAATCTAACTCTAATTCTGTTAATATTATATTTTATAAATTTGTGTAAGACTTAATTTTTCTGTCTCCCATTTTCCTTTATTTTTCTTTTTTTTTTTAATCATTTTTTTCCCCAAGAAAGGCAATAAAGCCACTAAAGCACAAGGGGTTACCAAGCACAAAAGAATAAGAAAAAGAGAAACATTATTAAGGAGTGAGAACGATAAAAGAACAGTAATCAGGAAGACCATAGATAATGATTGACATTGCATTTAAATTTTTGAAGATCAAATTTGTCTGGAAAGCAAAAAGCCAGAAGAGGTTTCCACAAGCAAGAAAAACAACTGTCAGCAGAGTACTAGTAATTTCATCTGCAAAATGATGAGGCCTTGCTAGGAATCTAGTCTAGTGGAGAGTTAACCAAACAATTACCCTGAATGTATTTATACAAAAGGCACAGGAAAGCTTTTGATTTACCAAGAATTCATCATGGTGATTGGAAAGTGACTAAAGTGAGATGTAAGATCAGAACCAATAATGCTGCTTTTCTTTGGATTTTATCAAGGATCTCTAAATATATTGCAGGAGCACCAGACCATATGCAGCAGCAATATTCCAAGCATGGATGAATGGTTGATTTCTAAATATGTCAGATAGATTCTAGTAAGAAAAATTGTCTGACATGACACAGTGAACCAACTTTCTTAGCAGCAGGCCTAGCAATTGATTCAATATAATCTTTCCACTTCATGTCAACAGAAATGTTAGTCCAAGAAGATGCAATGAGTCAATTGAAAGAATACAGATAGATTCGAAAGAGAAAAATTTCAACTTTCTTAGCAGCAAATCTAGCAATTGATTCAATATAAGTTTGTAGAAAATAAAAACAGCCCATACTGCTAACACATGACAAAAACTGCTATTAGCATTTTAATGAATAAAATGGTGCGGCTTGGACATGTTATAAGGCACAACAGCCCATGTAAGACCATCATACAAAGCACTGTTGAAGGTGGACATAGAAGACACCAATGCAAAAACTGGTTGGACAATGTCAAACAATGGACAGGTATGATTATATCAGAATTGTTGATGGCTGCCGTTGATAGACCATTGTGGAGGAGTTAATATGGCTTCTGCATTTGGATATCCCCTATGATTACAAAAGTCAAGGGGATGATAATGATGATAGTGAAAACAGTTTTAAGAAAATCTAATTAAACAGATTATTTTGACTTTCCTAATTTTTTTATCATTTCACCCTTAGCAAGGGGATAATGCAACTAAGATAAAAGAGTGCCTAGGAGTGTAAGAGACTGAGAAAGGACAATAAAAGAACATGATTCAAGAAGGGTTAAGATGGCAGTTGATGTTGCATTTAAATTTAAATAATTCATAGAATTTTTTGAACTCTGTTCAACTAATTTGTAGTCCTGCAATATATAACAGATGACAATAATGCTTACTATTATGAATACTGTAGGCTTTCTAACTTGCAACTGAATTTAGACAAAGAAGATATAAATCCTTTCTCTACAAATCTGATGAAGTAAAAAATCCTTGACAGAAACTTCATTTATTTTTAAAACTTTTAAAATTGTCATATGGCAATTTTAAACATTTGAATAAAAAATAACACAAATGAAATATTAAAACATGCTTTCAAAAATTGTTATGCAAATGTTACCATTCATGTTGTAAATGCCATTTATTAGTAATATATATATAAAATAAATTAAGTACATATAAATTTGGTCATTTGTCTGTTTTATGCAAAAGTGTGATATAAAATTTGGGCATATATCCACATACCACTTGAACAGAAGATGGCACAAGACCAAATTTAAAGTGAGAATCTTAGATACACATGGTACTAGAGGTCAAAAATATTCTGAGGTGTTACTTGGATGGGATGGCCTCCTGAGATTGTACTTAATATGAAGGATCATATCAGAAATACTGAGGATGCATTGGATACTAAAGATTAACCCTAACTCTCACTCAAGGAAGAGGTGTTACTTGGATGGGATGGCCTCCTGAGATTGTACTTAATATGAAGGATCATATCAGAAATACTGAGGATGCATTGGATACTAAAGATTAACCCTAACTCTCACTCAAGGAAGAGGTGTTACTTGGATGGGATGGCCTCCTGAGATTGTACTTAATATGAAGGATCATATCAGAAATACTGAGGATGCATTGGATACTAAAGATTAACCCTAACTCTCACTCAAGGAAGAGGTGTTACTTGGATGGGATGGCCTCCTGAGATTGTATGCATTGGATACTATTATGAAGGATCATATCAGAAATACTGAGGATGCATTGGATACTAAAGATTAACCCTAATACTCTCACTCAAGGAAGAGGTGTTACTTGGATGGGATGGCCTCCTGAGATTGTACTTAATATGAAGGATCATATCAGAAATACTGAGGATGCATTGGATACTAAAGATTAACCCTAACTCTCACTCAAGGAAGAGGTGTTACTTGGATGGGATGGCCTCCTGAGATTGTACTTAATATGAAGGATCATATCAGAAATACTGAGGATGCATTGATACTAAAGATTAACCCTAACTCTCACTCAAGGAAGAGGTGTTACTTAGATGGGATGGGATCATATCAGAAATTCTGAGGATTGTACTTTAATATGGAAGGATCATATCAGAAATAGAGGATGCATTGGATACTAAAGATTAACCCTAACTCTCACTCAAGGAAGAGGTGTTACTTAGATGGGATGGCCTTCTGAGATTGTACTTAATATGAAGGATCATATCAGATATAGAGGATGCATTGGATACTAAAGATTAACCCTAACTCTCACTCAAGGAAGAGGTGTTACTTAGATGGGATGGCCTTCTGAGATTGTATTTAATATGAAGGATCATATCAGAAATAGAGGATGCATTGGATACTAAAGATTAACCCTAACTCTCACTCAAGGAAGAGGTGTTACTTAGATGGGATGGCCTTCTGAGATTGTACTTAATATGAAGGATCATATCAGAAATAGAGGATGCATTGGATACTAAAGATTAACTCTCTCTCTTTAGGAAGAGGTGTTACCTGGAAGGGATGACCCCCTGTAATGGGCTGATAAGTTGTTGCAAACAAATCAATCAAACTGTGATTAAAATTGGATTATTATCTCTGTAACTGAGCTGGAGCTTCTCAATTCTTACTCTCCAGCCATGACAGAATTCAAAAGAGTTTATGCAGTCTTGCAGAGGGGTGAGGGAAGACTTATTCTCCACTCTGCAGCCTCTTCCTCCACAGATGCCATGTTGTAAGCCAGCTGCTTGTTTATCATTGATAATGAATATTCAGATGAACTCCATTCTTTAGTTCTACCAGTTCAGACCATTACAGCTAATACATACCATACCACTTCTACAGAGTAAAATCACCCTCATTTACCCATGGTACAAATGTAAAAAGAAACTTTCACCCATACAGTTTCTTTAAAAAAACTGCCAACAACAGATACTTGCATAGATTCTTTACTGAACACGAGAATCTTAGCCTCTTCAAGTCAGCAGTCAGTCTATCTATCCTCCTTATCTTCACAGCCTACCAGATTCTCTTTCACCCACCTCATTCATGAATAATTTTTTAATAGTAATACTCTATCTTGAGTGGCTCTTCAGCCTTGTATTGGGTGAATTTTTCGTATTAAAATAATTTATAAATCCAGAACTTGCAGCATGTTCTAAAATCCTGGGTCTGTATCAGCAAGTATATGTAAACATTAGATTTATATAAGCAAGTGTATGTAAACAATAGATTTATATGCTATGTAAGTTTAATGTTTGGTTTTAAAGAGTCTACTGGCAAGACATTCCAGGGAAAGCAAAACAAAAAAAAAAAAAAAACTACAAAGATAACTATGTTAGATCAATGGAACGTGTTTGTTGAATTATCTCAGACAGATTTTCCCAATAAATCATTTTGGGATTTTTGGATTTTGATCAATTCCAAATTGGTCTGAAATGGTGTCGCCAGCTTATTTTAGGTTACTTGAAAAAAAAAAAACGAAGAAAAATATTGTTATAAAGAAGAAAGAAATGTTTTATGATTTTTGTCAAGCAGAGAAGAAAAAAACACAGAAAAAAAAAATAATTGAGTTTGACGTGTAAAAACACACACAGCTGTTAAAGGTATTGAAAGATAAGTGTTCATGATAAGAGATTTCTGGTAAGAGTAGTGTGGATGGGACTGTGGGTTTAATTTTCAGAGTTTGGCAGATTGTGTTCCTCAGGAACAAGAGAATTGCTGTTCTTATCTCAGTCAATGTTTGCTTGTATCAGAAATTTTATAATTCAATAAGATTAACAGTTCTGAGATAAACAGTAAAATCAATAAAATTTTCTGGTAAAAATGTAAGAAATTCCTAGATTCATTAGAAAAAATGTAAGACATTAAGTCATTAGAAAAATGTAGGAAATTAATACATCTATTAGAAAAAACTAGGAAATTAATCTATTAAAAAAAAAAGTAGGAAATTAATAGTTCAATTAGAGAAAAAGTAGGAAATTAAAAGATCAATTAGAAAAATAGTAGGAAATTAATAGATTTAATTAAAAAAACGAGGGAAATTAAAAGATTTGTTAGAAAAAAAGTAGGAAATTAATAGATTTCTTGAATCATTGATATTATTCGGACTGTTATCCTCATCTTCATTGCCATATTCACAATGTTTCAGCTGTTGTATGCACCAGCCATCTTCAAGAATGAATTCCAATCACCTGAAGAAGGCCGGAACATACAACGGTCAAAATGTTGTGAATATGGCAATGAGGATAATAGTGTGAATAATGTAAATACTTCTAGCAATCATAATATCTCATTGCACAGATATAGAAATTAATAGATTTATTGGGGGAAAAGTAGGAGATTAATAAATTTATTGGAAAAAAAATATGAAAAAAATTTATTTGAACTCTTCACATAAATCATATTGAATAAAAGTCAGAATATCTGAAATAAAATTCAAAAGTAAACAGAATCAAAAGGAAAATTTAAAAAAATGAAAAATATCGGTTCTGATTTTTAAAAATCTCCTTTTAGTAACTTTAAACACACTGCAACATGTTTTTCATTAATATTTAGTAAGTCAAATTTTTATGATTAGTCAAGTAAGCTTTCTGAATGCCTTTGTCAAGTAACTACAAGGGGTTTCTGGTTTTAGTCATAATATTTGAGTAAATTACAAACACATGACTATAAAGTAAAAACTTTAGTAAGTAAAACTTTCATGATTAGTCAAGTAGGTTTCTGAATCCATCTGTTAAGTAACTACTAGTTTCTGGTTTTAGTCAATAATTGTGTTAATTACAAGCACATGACTATAGAGTAAAGACTTTGACAAGTCAAACTTTCATGATTAGTCAAGTACGTTTCTGAATCCCTCAGTTAAGTAACTACTAGTTTCTAGTTTTAGTCATAATATTTGTGTTAATTACAAACACATGATCGTAAAGTAAAAATTTTGTTAAGTCAAATTTTTATGATTAGTCAAGTAGCTTTCTGAATGCCTTTGTCAAGTAACTACAAGGGGTTTCTGGTTTTAGTCATAATATTTGAGTAAATTACAAACACATGACTATAAAGTAAAAACTTTAGTAAGTAAAACTTTCATGATTAGTCAAGTAGGTTTCTGAATCCATCTGTTAAGTAACTACTAGTTTCTGGTTTTAGTCAATAATTGTGTTAATTACAAGCACATGACTATAGAGTAAAGACTTTGACAAGTTTTCTGGTTTTAGTCAATAATTAGTTTCTAGTTTTAGTCATAATATTTGTGTTAATTACAAGCACATGATCGTATGACTATAGAGTTTGTCAAAACTTTTTCGACAAGAGTAAATTACAAACTTTCATGACAATAGTTTCAATCCATCTTTAAGTAACTACTAGTTTCTGGTTTTAGTCAATAATTGTAATATTAAGTAACTGAATCCTCAGTTTCTAGTTTTAATTATTTGTGTTAATTACAAACACATGATCGTAAAGTAAAAAATTTTGTTAAGTCAAATTTTATGATTAGTCAAGTAACTTTCTGAATGCCTTTGTCAAGTAACTACAAAGGGGTTTCTGGTTTTAGTCATAATATTTGAGTAAATTACAAACACATGACTATAAAGTAAAAAACTTTAGTAAGTAAAACTTTCATGATTAGTCAAGTAGGTTTCTGAATCCATCTCTTAAGTAACTACTAGTTTCTGGTTTTAGTCAATAATTGTGTTAATTACAAGCACATGACTATAGAGTAAAGACTTTGACAAATCAAACTTTCATGATTAGTCAAGTACGTTTCTGAATCCCTCAGTTAAGTAACTACTAGTTTCTAGTTTTAGTCATAATATTTGTGTTAATTACAAACACATGATCGTAAAGTAAAAATTTTGTTAAGTCAAATTTTCATGATTAGTCAAGTAGCTTTCTGAATACTTCTGTCAAGTAACTACAATGAGTTTCTGGTTTTAGACAGAATATTTTTGTGAATTAAATACTGTTTTATTTATTTGCTGAAAATGAAATGTATTTTTTTTCGTTTTTCATTTTTTGAAACTTACAAATTTATTTATTAATATTAGATTTTTAATTTTATTTTTCAAAAGAAAACCCTTTGTATTTTTCATTTTTATTCATCCTATAAAAATCAGATGGAACAGTAGAGCTTAGATGTATGGATGGTGTAATTTATAATGACTTGGATCTGGAATTCAGAGAGCTGAGTTTCAATTCTGCTCAGGTTCGTAACAATAAATTTGCAGACTGGAATTGGAACTTGGCTCTCCGAATTCCAATTGCAAGTGGTTATCTGTTACAACAACAGCATATCGAAGCTTATAACACCTAGTATTTCTAAGTGTTCAACTATTTTGATACTGACCAGTTTTGATATTGTTTAACTTAATGCAAGAATTTTTGTGAGATAATGGTGAATTACTGATACAAATACCGTTGCGAAAGATATGACTCCACCTCTTCTCCCCCAGCTATGGGTTAATTAGTAGTACTTGTATCAGTAAATCATCATTAACTCAAAAAAATTCTTACTCTAAAAATATTTCATAACTTTAATTAACCTCCAAAAGGTTGATAAGCTGTGAAAAAAAAAAAAAAACACCTTAATCAACCTCAGAAAATTAATTTTTGGAATGAGCTAATTTTTAAAATCATAGCATTTTAGAAATTAATTGCTGTTTATTCAAACTTCAATTAATTTCCGAAATGCTTTCATTTTTTTTTTATCGTTCTTATAAAAATGCTTTTTTTTTTGTTGACATTTTTTATAAAAAATTTAAAAAATAGACTTTTTTTATCATTTTGATTTCTTGGCTTTTGTATTGGTTTAAAATTCAAAAATATTTCATTGTATCTTCCATCCAGTTTTAATTAAAAACAGAAAAATTGCAGGCAAAAATAGAAAAAGAAAAAACAAACAAAAACAAAAATCTGAAGTGAAAGGAGCCATGCTTTTGTAGTGAGGATGGCCTTCAGTACATGTCAATGATGTGATGAATTTAAATAATGTAAGGCTTTGATGCAATACATACGAATAAGCATACCTCATTTCGGTAGAGCTGCTGCTTGTTTTAGTCTTTGAGTGAAATGTAATTTAGCAGCAGTAAGTCGGCAAATAGCAAATATAAATTTCTTAATGTAACAACGACTGTGTAAAATAAATTTTCTTCAGTCAGTGGACAATTTCAAAATGTCAGTTTAACTTTGAAAACATATTATGTCCATGAATATTTTTTTCTTTATACTAATGTTCACTAAGGTTCAAGAACCACTCAAGGTAGAGGGTTATAGTGTTGTGTTATATAAGCATAAGAAAAGGCAAGAAATGAAGTTCAGAGGATTATGCATGCAGATTCATGACATGAACATAAATCCTGTAATCCATTAGGATCTAAGGGGCACCACATGTGATGCAGCAGCAGTAGTGTTTTCTGGGTAAGATAACCTGATGGATCCCAATCCTTTCTCTCCAGGCTGGTTTGAATTCAGAGTTTTTCCTTTTCTGAGACTAGTTGCCAACCAAGTCTATAGTAACCAATCTGTTCTGCTATTTAACCATAACTGGGGGGGGAGCAAAGATGGTTTCATACCTTTCTTGAAGGTATTAGGATGTTAGTGTAATGAACTAAGTTAAAATCTGGGCTGCAGATAGCAAACTCATATTTGAGTATTGCTTGAATAAATAAGCTGTGAAAGTTTTTTTCTTTTACCTTTTTGTAATAAGATTCATAAAGCAATGTGTACTCTTCCCTATATTTTTTATTCATCTTTACAATTTCAGAAATATGTGATCCTGGAGATAAATCATGTAAAACTAAAACCCCTACGACCCTTTTTACTTGATTAAGGGAAACTCTATCTAATGTGTAAGTGTATTTCAATTGTTTCTGATCTTCGCAAAGTATTCATCCATTTTATCTTTTGATTAGTGACTGTTACTGGTTAAATAAAAGTAGGGTAAAAAGGTTTCTTTTTTACCATTTTTTTTTTTTTTTGAATAAAATTCATAAAGTAATCTTTCATCATACCTATTCTTGATTAGCCTTCCATTTCAGGAATATGTGATCCTGGAGATGAAGTATGTAAAACTAGAATGCCTAGAAATCTTTGTTCTTTGACATGATTAAAACAAACGCCATCTCTTGTGTAAATATATTTCAACTTTGCTCTGGTCTTCACTAAGAATGCTTCCATTTCGTCATTTGATTATTGACTGTTACTGGTTGAATAAATGTAATACCAAGAAATATTTCTAATGATTTGTTTGATTCGCCTTTCTTACGATATCAGAAATACGTGATTTTGGAGATAAATTATGTGAAGTTAGAATAAGCAAAACAATTTGTTCTTTTACATTATTTAGGTAAAAGGTATCGTGTGTGTAAATATATTTCAAGTTTAATCTGATCTTTACTAAATTTTCTTCCATTTTGTCATTCAGTTACTGACTGTTACTGGTTGAATAAAGGTTGTGTCAAGAAACATTTCTTACCATTTTTGGAGTAAAGTAATGTTTAATCATAACTATTTTTGATTAACGTTTTGAATAAATATTATGCAAAGTTTTTCTCACCTCTTTCGAGCAAGGTTCATAAAGCCATATTTGCTTTTGGCCATTTTTTCATTCACCTTCCTTACAACTTCAGAAATATGTGATCCTCGAGATAAATCATGTAATACTAAAACCCCTACGATACTTTTTACTTGATTAAGGCAAACTCTATCTAATGTGTAAGTGTATTTCAATTGCTTCTGATCTTCATGAAGAATTCATTGATTTCATCTTTCGATTAGTATACCTATTCTTGATTAAGCTTCCATTTCAGGAATATGTGATCTTGGAGATGAAGCATGTAGAACTAGAATACCTAGATCTCTTTGTTCTTTTATTTGATTAACGCAATTACCATCTAGTATGTAAATATATTTCAACTTTGCTCTGATTTTCTTATAGGATTACTGACTGTTATTGGTTGAATAAATGTAGTACCAAGAATTATTTCTTACCATTTTTAGAGTAAAATTCATAAAGTAACATTTACTCTTACCTTTGATTTGTCTTTCTTACAATTTCAGGAATATATGCTCTTGGAGATGAATCGTGTGGAACTAGAAGATACACATCTCTGTTCTTTTACTTGATTAAGGCAAATGCAATCTAATGTGTATGGTGGAGTGATTTCACAGTGGAGGCTTGTATTTGTACTAAGTCTGTCCTAAAATAGGTTCGACGTACAAAACGTTAGGAACTTGATATAATAGGTATAACGCAGAATAATCTAGTTGTGGTCGCTGATGCTTTAGTATTCAACTGTCGTCCGACATTGCCTGACTGACCAACTCACTGAGCGATTGACTCATTACTCTTACTACTCCTACTTATAAGTAGGAGAGTCTATTAACTAATGAATATGTGCGTTCCACTATAACAATGTGTAAGCGTATTTCAACTTGTCAATGACCTTCTTCACAACATCTTTTGCTGTACTGAATATTAGATGTTGTAACAAACTCTAAGCTGAAAGTGAATTTAGATCATCTTTGATCTTGAAGGGATATAAAGTAACTAGGAAAGATTTTCAACATCTCCTGAACTATTTGAAGTTGTCAGCATTAAATGAAACAGCATTGATTATTTCTTTCTGCTATTTTACTCACACGACTTCAACATTCCATCAGTATGGCTGATGCTAACCTCCTGAGGAGTGCCTCATTACACCTTCTCAGACGAATGTTTTCAGCTGATATAAAGTGGAAATAGTATATTGAATCAATTGCTCAGTCTGCAGCTAAGAAAGTTGGTTCACTATATTGTGCGAGACAATTTTTCTTGTCAGAATCTATCTTACATATTTATAAGTCTACCATTCATCCTTGCTTTGAATATTGCTGCCACATCTGGTCTGGTGCTCCTGCTATATATTTAGAGATTCATGATAAAATCCAGAGAAGAATCTGCAATGTTATTGGTCATGACCTGACATCTCAGCTTTACTCTCTTTCCCATAACCATAATGTAGCTTACATTTTCTATAAATATTTTCATGGTAAGTCTTCTGATGACCTTTCCTCTATGGTACTTAGACTTTGTGAATTTTAGCACAGTGCTAGATTGGTGGCAAGGTCTCTTCATTTTACAGTTGAATTGGCTAGATGTGACCCTAAATTCTATGCTAACAGTTTCTTCTCATATTTCTTGATCTAATGATGGACAAAGTTTATTGCCACATAACATTGAAATGTTCCTGTATAATTGTTGTAGCATACCTACAGACGATAATGGATATGCCCCTATTCCCATAAATACAATTGTGAATACTGTATGTGTTGGTCTGTGGTCTGCAGTTGGAGATTCATTGTGGAATTCACTTGACTCATTTCTAGCAGTTGACTACTACTACTACATGCAGCTGCTGAATCTTATATGTCTTGTTCTTGTCCTAAGTATTATCATTCATTACCAACCTTTGTGTGATTATTCTATTCAGCAACCTTCCCTAGGTTACAATAGTCATGGTACTCTTTTATTTTTTTTCTCACTGACAGTGCCCAGTTGTTCTTATTCTACTGTGCAGCAGACAAAATCAAAACAAACAATATACAAAATCAATATATAAAATGGTGACAATTTACCCATTGTGCCCTGTATATGTCTCTATAAAAAATGCCTGTATTTTGAAAGAGATTTTTTTGGATATATAAGTGTTTGTGTGTCTGCATTTAAATACTCTGCAAGTGTCTCAGCTTATGACAAGCCCCTGGAAAATCTTGTATAGTTTAATTATTGCTACTAAGGTACCAATTATCTTTTATCAAGTAAAAATAAGGAAGTAAAAAAAAAAAAAAAACAGATATTCAATATATTCTCATTGGCTGGGAGGTGTTCGTGCAGCAGGTTAGAATTATTACTTATTATTTATTGCTTTTCCCTCCAGCTGAGTTGGCAGTGTTTGTCATCTTTCTATATTTACCTCTTCAAAGATTCAAGAAAGGATTATGTTCAGATTTTCACAGCTTGCGATTGTAATTACTTTCTGATTAAGGTGTGTCCTGTCATTCCACTCCCGATTCAGATGTCTGGCCTTAATCAGAACTCCTGCAGCAATACTCTGGTTACTTGCTTCATAATTATTCTGCCACCTTGATTGGGATTCTGCTGACATTGGCATTTGAAAAGAGTGAGAAAGAAAAGAGAACGGAGATTAGGTGGCTGAGTGGATGAAACCTCACTATTTCTCTTTTTATCAGAGAAGGGATGTTTAGATTCTATTGGCTTGAGCTGATGATCCTAGAGTGCAGCGGCTTACAGCCGGATCATATTAAAACCCTGGTTTTCATACATTCAAGTTAAGTGACTTCCTAGATGGGTGACTGCTTGGGAATACCAGGTGCTGTAAGCTTGGCTGTTCAGGTGGTATAATGGCTTTGAATGTTAATCAAAAAACTGAGTTCTAATTCCAGTTAGGTTTATTACATTCACTTATGCACAAATACCTTTGGGAAAGGTACGAATCCACCTCTGCTCTCCCCAGCTATGGGTTAATTAACAAGACTTGTATCACTAAATAATTATTATATAGAAAAAATTTTTATAATCTAAAAGTATTTTCTGGCTTTAAATAACCTGGGAAGGATTTGATCATGGAGTTTTTGCAAAGTTTTCATATATAAAATAGGAGTGTCAGATTTGTCAATTTGACCCTTAAGCCATTCAGTGGTGCTGTTAAGCAGCTATAAAAACAGGATTATTCCAATATTCATTCTCCTTTTCTTTCTAGCATGCAGTGGCTTACAGCCATATCACATTCAAACACCAGTTATCATACAGTTACTGTAGTTAAGCAATGTGGAGCTTGATTAGTACTTAGTCTAATTACTCATTTCAGAATTATTCTACTATCTTCATCAGGATTTTGCTGATATTGGCATTTGAAAAGAGTGAGAGAGAAAAGAGTCAAGAAGTAGTGACTTTTTGACACTATTGGACGGAATATCATTTTCCAGGAAATTATCTTTCTCAAAGTTTTACCAAATAATATAAACTACAACACTTGAAGACTTTCAACAGTAGCAACAAGTAAAATGTACATTATTTACATTATTCGGACTATTGTCCTCATCTTTGTCGCCATATTTATCACAACGTTTCGGCCGTTGTATGCTCCGGCCTTCTTCAGGTGGTTGGAACGTCTAACTGAACCCTTTATTTCGTTCACTGGGGTAGACTGTTCTAGTTCCATATGCCATGTTTAATGGATATCAGTTATCAGTTAATCCAGTTAATTTCCCTCTGAAAGTTCTCCACTGCCTTAACCGGGTATTGAACTCACACTCTTGGGGTTCTGTCACTGGATATAACCAATGCCTTTATCCACTGTGCCATGTGTCCTCAAGGACACATGGCACAGTTGATAAGTGGTTAAGGCAGTGCAGAGCTTGGAGAGGGAAATTAACAGGAGATAACTGACATCCATCAAACATGGCACGTGGAACTAGAACAGTCTACCCCAGTGAGCAAAATAAACGGTTCAGTTCAACATTCCAACTATCTGAAGAAGGCCAGAGCATACAACAGCCAAAACCTTGTGATAAATATGGTGACAAAGATGAGGACAATAGTTGGAATAATGTAAATAATGTACATAATACCTCATTTCAGAAATATAAACAGACTCTGAAGTAAAATGTATTGCACATATAACTAAAAAAAATAATGATATAATCAAAATTCAAAATTGATCACTACACCCTAAACGATTCAAGTCTATGGTTAACCATTATCTTCCTCTCATATATGCATAAACTGTGTCTCTTACCTTGTAAATCTATCTCGAGTGGCTCTCGGGCCTTGTACAGTGTGATCACTATTGTTAAAAAAAATGAAACTAACATGGTAATTTCTACTTGACATAACTGGGTTCATTTTGTTGCAGAAAAAAAAAATGAAAAAAACCTCTCATTGACCTGTAAATAAAATGTTGAAATATTGTTAAAGTACATACCACCTTATGCTGATATGTCAGGCCTAGTGACCTTGTCTTGGTTTAGTTACAGCCTCTGTCACACTTGGTAAACTTTGAGGAATTTTATTCATGGATTGATTTCATTCTAGTGTTCATACTTGGGAAGTATTTCTATCAGTTAGGGATAAATTAACAAAGAGGAGACGTGACAACGCTTTATTTTTATTTTCACTGCCTTACCCTGGGATTGAACTAAAAAACATTAGTTAACTAGGTGTACGTAACCAATGCTTGTATGGCTGGCCACTCATATCTGAGGATGCTTGTCTACTCTGGCAACCAGCTAATCCCCGTTTCAGACACCTGCTCAGGCACATATGTGCTTGTTCAACACCCACAGAGTCCACATAACTGGATTCTTTTTGTTGCATAAAAATTCTTTCATTGACCTTTAAAGAGAATATTTATTGTAACCCAGGGAAGGTTACTGAATAGAATAATCACATGAAGATTGGTAATGAACAATAATACTTAGAACATGCGACAACACATATAAGATTCGCTAGCAGCGTGTAGAAGTAGTAGTCAACTGCTAGAAGTGAGTCGAGTGAATTCTACAATGAATCTCCAACTGCAGACCAACATACAGTATTTACTACTGTATTTATGTGAATGGGGACATACCCATTATCGTCCGTAGATATGCTACAACAATCTTGAAATATTGTTAAAGTGCATGCCAACTTATGCTGATTTATCAGGTCTAGTGTCCTTGTCTTGGTTTAGTTACAGTTTGGTTTATACTGCAACAATGCTGAGCAAACCTTAGTTACAGTTTCTGGAAGAGAGCACGTTATCTAGTGTGATCAACAGTCTGAGCAAGGCCAGCACACTCAAACCCTCGATCACAATGACTTGTGACTTTGTGCTAGCACAACCACCAACAGCACCCAAGGGTTCTGTCTATCCAATTTCATTCACAAGGCTTGATTCAACCTGTGGTATGGTTTTCAGGCACTTTCCAAAGGTGAAGCATGCTGAGATGGCTTCCTCCAGACCTATAACATCAAGAAATTACCTTCCTGAGAAATTGACCATAGTGAGAATTGAACCCAGGTCTCATAGTCAGAAAGCAAATGTTGTAACCACTTTTAGGATATTGGTTCGATTGCAAGTGGTCTGACACACAAGTAGATTTGTGTAGTCAAGCTGAATTTAGCCCTGAGTCATTTAATGGAGAGATATATGGGTGAATAGAGTCCACTCATGCAAATGTGTTGGGCAGGTCCATTCCAGCAAAGTGGACTAACCCACCAGCTGCATTATATACTCTCCTATAAATGAGGTAGGATTTAGCTGGCTTGCCTCTACAAGAAGATACAGGGCACATTGGCATGGTGTAATGGTTAGCAAGCTTGGCTTGCTAGATCAGTTACTACTGAAAAGTGAGTTTTATCCTCACTGGATGCCCCATACTTTCGGCCTTGTGCCACATCTAAGCTACGCTTGGAAAATCTCTACAAGAAGATAACCATGTTAGCAGGTAAGTCATTTGACTTCTACAGACCATAATATTTAACCCAAAGATTAGTGAAGTGTAAAATTGGTACAGGAACAACAAGTCTGAATATATTAATGTATAATAATTTGGATACATTGGTGTATAATAATGACTGTTCCTCATCACTTTCTTGACTAATCAAGTTTCATTTTTAATGTGTCAAAACCATGGCATACTATGTGGAATCCCATGGTCAGAACCCAATCAGAAGTGTAGGGTTCCTTATCTGTGTTTTCATATTTATTAGGTTGGTGCAAAAATAATTTTGTTTTCTAACATATGTTACTATGTGAGAAAACGAAATTATTTTACCACCAACCTAATAGTTTTTAGACATAGCTGAACATTTCTATTAGTGCATGGACCCAATTTGCAACACATTTTTTATCATGGAGTTTGTGAGGAGATGGTCTAGCATTCACTGCCATTTTGGAGAACTGATATTATCTAACAGTTCAGTACTTTTTTCTTTGTTTTTAACAAAATTTTCCTATTTCTTAATACTATGCTTAGCTTTTGGAAGACATCTTTTACTATTTCGGTTTTGCATTTTTAATCCCCTGTTAAAAACCTTGCTAGATATTTAAATGTTTGTACTTGCTTGATTTTTCTATTTCCAATTTAAAATTCAGATGTTAGGCTCTTTTTTTTTTGCTGACAACCATACATGCTTTCTTAGAATCGATGTTTAGTCCTCTTTTCTTGCTACTTTCCGTAGGAGTTCCTGTAGTTTATTTTCTGATTCAGCTATCAACACTGCGATATCTGCATCTTCTTGGGGTGCCGATGTGCTAAGCTGTCCACCATTCTCCTCTGTCCTGAGTAAGACGATAAACTATGTCCAGCAGTAAGGTCTCTGTTCAGGAGGTTTTGTGGAGTGTGGAACCACCTCTTAATTGCTGGTGTTCCCAAGTCTACCCTGACCCGGAGTGATAGCACCTGTTAGGGTCCCAGCTATGGGCAAATAGTGAACTCCCAGTTTTCCCATCATATATCTGCATACTGGGTATGGCAATAAACTACACCCAAACTTGTGTCAAAATATTAGGTTGGTGCAAAAATAATGACGTAATAATGTCGTTTTTTGACGTATTTTTTAACGTCAAAAAACGACATTATTACGTCATTATTTTTGCATCAACCTAATACTATGAAAGTGTAAAAATAGGTTTTAATACCAGAAATACTTTGTAAAAAAAAAATTATTACTAGCAATACATTTTTATAAAAAAAATTATTACTAGCAATACATTTTTGAAAAAAAATATTACCAGCAATACATTTTTTTTGAAAAAAAATATTGCCAGCAATAAAAATTTTGTCATTACATAATCCATTGAGGTTGACATGCCATAAAACAAACCAAACCATTCTCCTCGATCTGTTACAGTTGTGTGCCAGAACCTGGGTTTCTGTGAATGGTTTCTTGGTGTGCTCATCATGGGGTGTCTCTTGGGCATTTTAACCTGGTGCAGCCCATCCTTCTTCAGGTTAGACCAGATCCAATGACCTTCAACGTTGTAGTTCATCGTTGTCTAGGAGGTAGTATAATCTTCTGTTAATAATGATTATGGAATAATAAATGCCACCAAAAAGGATGTTTAATTCTTTCAGGATCACCTCACTGTAAAGGTTGAATAAGTCCATTGGGAGAAGACGCATCATTGATATTAGAATTCGTTTTCTATTTTCTACTTGGCTCTGAGTAGTTCTGTATTATTGTAATATCCTTCCGAAGTAAATGAAGTCCACATTAGCAGTTCAAATAGTTCTTTGTAACTGAGATAATACTTATTCAGTAAATCAACTGACTTATCTGAGTTTTTGTGTCAACATGCTTGTCAGGGACAGATGCTCATTAAATCAATATGAAATTATTCTTAGATCTCCTCAGAACAAATGCTAACATAACTTTTATATTATTTACATTGTTAGCCTGATCTTTCTTGCCATATTCATGACATTTCAGCCATGGTACGCTCCTGCCGTCTTCAGTTTATACTAACATAACTTTTATATTATTTACATTATTCATTGTGTTGGCCTCATGTTTGTTGTTGCCATATTCACGATGCTTCAGCCATTGTACACTCCTGCCTTATTCTAACATAACTTTCATATTATTTACATTATTAAGAATTTTTGCCTCATGTTTGTTGTTGCCATATTCATCATGTTTCAGCTGTTACATGCTCCTGCCTTCTCCAGGTGATACTACCTTAACTTTCATATTATTGACATTATTCAGATTGTTGTACACTCCCACCTTCTTCAGGTGATGCTAATATAACTTTCATATTATATACATTGTCAGTTTGTTGATCTCATCTTTGTTGTTGCCATATTTACAACATTTCAGCCATTCAGGTGATGCTAACATTCTTATTATTCATATGATTGGCCTCATCTTTGTTGCCATATTCATGACATTTCAGCCGTTGTACGCTCCTGCCTTCAGTTTATGCTAACAAAACTTTTATATTATTTACATTATTCACTGTGTTGGCCTCATGTTTGTTGTTGCCATATTCACGATACTTCAGCCATTGTACACTCCTGTCTTCTTCAGCTTATTCTAACATAACTTTCATATTATTTACATTGTTCAGATTGTTGGCCTCATTTTTGTTGTTGCCATATTCACTCATTGTACCTTCCTGCCTTCTTCAGATGATTGAAATTTCAAACTAAACCTTTTATTTTGTCCACCAGGGTAGATTGTTCTTGTTCCATGTGTCAATTTTTCTTGCCTGAATCTATCCTACATATTTACAAGTCCTACCATTCATCCATGCCTGGAATATTTCTGCCAGGATGAATAACATTGCAAATTGTCCTTTTGAGTTTATCAAGAATCTCTAAATATATAGAAGTAGCATCACACCAGATTTGGCAGTAATATTCAAAGTATTGATGAATGGTAAACTTATAAATATGTAAAAGAGATTCTAGGAAGAAAAATTGTCTTGCACAACACAGTAAACCAACTTTCCTAGCAGAAGACCTAGCAATTGTCTGTCCTGGGTATTATGATAAACTACATCCGTGTTCAGTGTAAGACGATAAACTATTCCTGTAGAATATTGGTTAGCTTGGAAGTGGTCTGACACACAAGTAGACTGGTGTAATCACAAGTTAAAAGCTGACCTGAGTCATTTAATGGAGAGATATATGGGTGAATAGAGACCACTCATGCAAATGTGTTGGGCAGGTCTATTCTAGCAAAATGGACCAACCTAATTGGTGCATTAGGTACTCTCCTATAAATGAGGTAAAATTAGCTGGCTTGCTTTTCCAATAAGACACAAGAAGGCAGCCATGTTAGCAGGTAAGCCACTTGACTTCTACAACGTCCAATGGCAAGGTCTCTGATCAGGAGGCTTTGAGGAGCCTGGAACCACCTCTTAATTGTTGGTGTTCCCAGGTCCACCCTGACCTGGGGTGGTGGCACCTGTTAGGGTCCCAGCTATGGGCAGATAGTTAACCCTGAAACTGAGGTAAAAAGCATTATGAAAGTGTAAAAATAGGTTTTAATACCAGAAATACTATGTAAAAATATTATTACCAGAAATAAATTTTTGAAGAAAAAAAAAAAATTTTAACAGAAATACGTTTTTTGAAAAAAAAAAAAAAAAGAACTATTACCAGCAATACATTTTTTAAAATAATATTACCAGCTACACATTTTTGAGTAAAAAAAAATATTACCAGGAAAAAAAGTTGTCGGCATTAAATGACCCATTGAGGTTGATGTGCCATAAACCAAACCAAACCAAACCTAGCAATTGATTCAATATAATGTTTCCACTTCATGTCAGCAGAGAATGTTAGCATCAGCCATGCTGATGAAAGGCAGAAAGGTGTCTTTTAGATGATTAAAAGAGAGAAGTTGTGTTTTGGAGGTGTTAAAATTAAGAAATCATTCCTTGCACCAGTTAACAACAAATTGTAGGTCATTTTTGAAATCAGCTTCCAATATGACCTTATTAAAACAATCAGCCTTACTATTGAGACATGAGAAAATAGTATTCATAAAGAAGGCAGAGGTAACCTACATAACAGTGGTGGAAAAAATGACTGAAGCCAAGATGCCATGTCAGGAGCAATAATATTGCAGATTCTTTGGATTTTATCAAAAATCTCTGCATATATAGCAGAAGCACCAGACCAGATATGTCAGCAACGATAAGATCGATTCAAGGGAGAAAAATTGTCTAGCATGACACAGTGAACCAACTTTCCTAGCAGAAGACCTAGCTTATTTTTTTTCTGACATCTAATAACCAAATTTAAATTTTGACATATTTCATTTGTACAAATCTCTGTAATTTGTTTATGGATATGTTTCCAAAGTTTTTATTAAGTGTTAAAATTTTTTAAATTGACCATAGCATTTTTATGTAGCAGGATCGCCATAGTAATAATTTTTCTTACATTATTTCAGTTATGTTCTGAAGAAGCTCATATAAAACATCAATGTAAAATTTTTTTTTTTTTTCCACATTTAACTGTTTTTCCCATAGTCCATTTTTGCTTATATAAATGTAATAACACTTTTTAGTGATTATTTCTCATCTTTAAATGGATGTTAGGATCTGAGAAAGGACAAAACACCAGGACAACTCATGACTGAGACAAAACAGCATCAGAAAAGCATAACTTGTTTTATAACCGAATAAAAGTAATTTATTAAGGATTAAAGCCGTAATTAGTGACTATTTTTTAATATTATTTTTAATAAATTAAATCGTAAAGAAATTTATCTTCAATGAAGTAAAAATATTCACTAATTAAGGGTTTTGATCCGTAATAAATCACTTTTACTTGGTTATAAAAAATGTTATATTTTTCTGGTGCTGAGTTGTCTCAGTCTTTCGTCGTCAGTGTGGAGTTTTCCTACACCCTTTGGGCTCATCACCAAAAGAATCAATTGAAAGATAATGTTCTTATATAAGCTGTTGCAAACATATAACCTGATGTTATCTTCGTTCCAGGAATTGTTGTACTTTTTATGGGACAGATTTCTACTCTTAAAAAAAAAAAAAAAAAAAACTAAAAAAAAACATAAATTTATTTATTGGAGGAACTAAATCCTCTTTTATTCAAAGCGGATCAATAAAATCACCTGACAACAATATCGATGGCATTTATCAATCAATGCTTTTGCTTTGTGACCTGATTGATTAACAACTCAACCTTGTCAGGTTTTCATTCTCTTCCAAATCTGTATAGAATATGAACATCACGTTGTATGATGATCTATAAAAGTTCAGTGTTTATCTTTGCTTTTTAATTGACACTTGATTATAGGCATAAGGAGGTGGGGCAGGTATTAAAAACTGAGAGTGTTTATATATCTATGTCATATTCTACTGAATAAGGAAGTTAGATGTGACTTAAATTGACTGCTCCATACATACAAACTTAACTCTACATAGCCATATTTTTTGTTGATGTAGAACCAGTATTAATCTCAACAAAAGCAAGATGAGTCCTGTCTGATAAAGGATTTTTCATAATGATTTGAGGCAAGGTTTTACAAGGTTTTCTCTGATGTCCAATTCAGACCCTTATTGGTAGACCAAGTATACCAAGTGTTTTGTTGTGTCACCATCTCTAGGAAGGTTGCTATTCAAGGCTTGGGACCCAATCTTATATACATGTGGCTGAGGATTTGACTGTGCTGGTGTGGTTCAGATTGTTAATCCTGCTAGATAACACATTCTCCCCTAGAAACTGTAACTAAGGTTTGCTCAGCATAGTTGCAGTATAAACCACAGGTGGGATCTGTGGGTGTTGAACAAAAGAAAATGTGCCTGAGTGGGCGTCTGCAATAGGGATTGGCTAGCCACCCTAGTAGACAGGTATCCTTGAATGTGAGTGACCAGCTATTATATATATATATATATATATCAATGTGTTTTAGTGGACTCAGCAGTTTTCAATCAGCTTCTCTGAATCATCTTCAAGAAATGAGTGCAAGATCTAAAAGGTCAGCCAATCTAACAGTGATCTCATCTCACAATCCTCACTCTTGCTCCATTTGCGGTCTCATTTGTAAATCACTAGCAGGTCTTAAGTGCCACTTAAGATTATCACACAAAATTTCATTAATGAATCAATTAAGTTGTCAGATCCTCATACGTTGAAACTGACAGGAGTGTCCATTATTATATATATATATATATATATATATATATATATATATATACACACACACACACATATATATATATATATATATATATATATATATATATATATACATATACATGATACTATACATTTATGAATTTAAGAGCCAAATTTGAATCCCAATCAAATCCATTACATTCACTTAGTGATAATAACCTTGGGAAAGGTATGAATCATCTTCTTCTCCCCCTAGTTATGGGTAAATAGCAGGACAGACCAGGTTCTATAGCCTTGGATGACAACTGGTTTAAGAGAAGGACAACTCTGAATTCAGAACCTGATCCTCCAGATTGGGGGGTTGTGCAGTAGGCTAACAACCTACTCGCTTAAAAAAACTGGCTTGTTATAGAAACCACAAGATCTTTGGCCCTATTTGCCATGGAAATAGTGGTGTTTCCTTTAGGGTACAGATATAAAGAATTTATGAATAGTGGAGTAAAGGATAGTGGCTAGGATTGAGGAATCTGAGAGCTGAGTTTGAATTCCAGTCTAATCCATTATATTCACTTACATGCTAATACCCTCGGGAAAGGTATGAATCCTGTTCTTCTCCCTCCCAGCTATGGGTAAATAGCAGTACAGAGTGGATTCTGTAGCCTTGGATAGCAACTGCCAGAAAGAAATGGCAACCTACTGTAGAAAAAAATCTGCCTTGTCAGTCATGTATCAAAAGATACATGATCGCCTAAGCATGTATAATGGATGGCACATATCTGACTGAGTCGATTTACAACAAGGTCTTATCATTTTAAAGTTGGATTGGGCAGAGGTAACTAAATTTTGTGCTAACAGTTTCTTTGCTTGCACTTCTCTTTTACAGAACTCTCTTCCGACTTTGTTTCCCAACCAACTTTGATCTTCGAAAATTTAAATGAAATGTCAATCATTATTTACTGTCGTCATGATTACTCTTCTTTTATTTCTCTTGCTCCTTAATTTTTTTTCTTTTTATTATTCATTAACATTTACGAACTACTTGTGTCTTAGTGGCTTTATTGCCTTGCTTGGGGCGAAATGATTAAAAAAAAAAAATGTCCTGGTGGATCTGAAAGCATTGTCCACATTAACACCCTTAATCACTGTTACTTTATTTATTATTGATTCTGACATCCCCATTCACACACTTCCGTTTCATGACGTTATTCGTGTCCTCCGTGGCTTAATTACATTTGTATCTTTTGAAAGCTTTGCCTTCAGAGGATTCGTCTTTTTCTTATAATTGTTTTATTTTATATTTAACTCTATAAAAAAACCCAGTGTAAATGGCATAAAAGGAGTGTTTATTTTAATAGAATATTGGCTCTCTCAGTTTTATAGCATATATGGTAAAGAAGTGTTACTTTGTTTATGTGCTTTTATGTTGATTCAGTACATGAGCAGTCATGGCTCTCCACAGCTTCCTATTCTTTGTCGCTCTATGTAATGTTTATCTCTTTACTCTCTCTCACTCTCTTTCCTATTCCCTATCCAGCTGCCTGGTTGTCCATATCAGATTGAAACACTGGTTCCCATATTATCACCAAAGCTATGCAATATCCATTGAGCATAGTCAGTACCTAGATGGGTGACCACTTGGGAATAACAGGTGCTGTAAGCTTGGATGTGCAGGTGGTGCAATGAATAATGGCTTGGAATTGTAAATTGGAGAGCTGAGTTCTAATTCCAGTTGGTTTTGTTATATTTACTTATGCACAAATACCCTTGGTAAAGGCATGAATCCACCTCTCCTCCTCACAATTATGGGTTAATTAGTAAGACTTGTATTAATAAATCATTATTTTTATATAAAAAAAAAATTCTTACAATGTAAAAATATAAAAAAACAAACGTGCAAAGGGTTGATAAACTGTAAGAAACAAATCAATCAATCAATCTTGGTTAATTAAGGATTTATAAACTGTAGAAAATGAACCAATTAAATCTAGAGATATGCAATAAGATGGGTCCTGATCTGGCATCTTGTCTACAGTTACTTTCTCACAGGTGTGCCATTGGTTCCTCCTGTCTTTTCTACAAATATTTTCATGGCAATGCTCCAACGAGCTACTTTTGCTAGTTCCCAGACTGCATGAATTTAAGCAAGCTACTAGGTTGGCATCTTGGTCCCACCCTTTCACTATCAAAACAGTTACATGTAGCTGTCTCTTCTATTCCAACAGCTTCTTATCTCCCACTTCCCATCTGTGGAACTCCCTTCCTCTTACTTTCTTCCCTGATAGCTATAATATTCAAATGTAATGTCAATCAACATCTTCTGATGCCTTGATCTTGTTCCCCGTCCTTCTCTTTATCCTTTCCTCAAACACGCCTTTTTACTTGTTCTCAACCCTCTGTAACCCCTTGTGTGCTAGTGGCACTCCCACCTTACTTGGGGTGAAATGCTAAAAAAAAAAAAAAAAATCAATCAAATAAACCCTGCTCCCTATTCAACCATCCATTTACACAACCTCATTTATTAGATTACTCAATGTGTCTCTTCTTATAATCAATATGCCCCGTCAGTGTTGAATTCTCCAAACTCTCTTTCCTCATTATGTGTACCAAAAATTTCAACAGTTTCTTTCTGATTCTGAGTATAAGCATCCTTTCTGTTTTCATTATCCTTAAAACTTCCTAATTGTTCATATTCTCTGTCCATCTTATTCTTCACGACTATCTTTCTGCAGAACCAGATCTCTGTTGTTTTAAATCTCCTCTTAATCTGTTAAGAAATTGTCCAACATTCATGGTTATATAGAAGAATTGATTATCACACAGGAGTTCAGTACTCTCTTCTTCCTTTCTAACGGAATTCTTAATACTTTGCTTAGCTCTTGGAAGGCATCTTTTGCTATTTGCTATTTGCTATTCTAAGATATTTTAACTGTCTCTTATTGTAAGTATAAATTTCTTTTATATCCGAAATCTTTTCATGCCTCTCCACAACATCCTCTCTTTTGTTGCTCAAAGTAATATTTGTCACTTTACCATCTGTGACGTCCCTCAACACAGCCTTCTCCGCCCCTCGCTGCTTCGTTCGGGTGTCGTCCGCTCCAAACGTGACGTCCGCCTGTTTGCGTCAGTCGTGTTGTCCCGTCCTGTGACGACCAACTGGCTTGGTATTGGTCGCGGCACCCAAATGTGACGTTCTAACCGTTTGGTGATTCGGATGGGAATCTGGTTAGATTCGATATCAGCCTCGTCATTCCCAACTCGCTTCCAACGTCTGGTTACCAAAGTAACTGCGTTGATCTCCAGTCCGCCTACCCACGTTGTGAATTGATCTTAGGCAGACGAAATCAATCAGTCGTTGGGGCCGTAATGCAAATTGAGTTCAAACGAGGGTGGTACCACACAAATATGCATAAAAGAAAATAAAATGATAACTCAAAAGTTCAAGGTATCAAAAAAAGGATAACAATACTTTATATCTGGTTGCTGGATACATAGGACTGCGTCTATCTCCCGACCCGCTATATGGATTGTGACACGTTGTTTTTTTAGGTGAGTTTTAACATCTTAAGTTGTCTGTTCTTTAAGAAATTGGTTCTTGGTGTGTCTTCAGGCGATAGTCGAAAAACTTATTTTGGTGGTATGGATCTAAGTCGCTCTTCAAAATAAATTGTTCTTGGATTGAAGATGAGTTCGGAAGTTGTGCGAATCTTAGTCAGCTGCGAGGCCTGCTTCAACTGAGCACTCTGGATTGAACTCCTCTGAACTGAACTGAACTCAACTGAACTCTGCTGATTTTTGCTCGCTGCGACTTTGCTTATATGGACGCTGACCAAAACTGGGGTGGGTTTGTCAGGGTTGGAGGTTCCTTGATAATTCTAAATCCACTTCTTTTATTTTTGGTTAGGAATTTTCCACTCCTTTCCATTTTTGGAAGTCTTCTCTTACTCCCACCTTCTCTTATTTTCACCATACTTCAGAGGGGCGTCAACGGTTCTCCCCACTTCTTCGTAGCAACTTCTCATACCTATCCTCTAAATGGGCAGCGGCGGCGGCGGCTTCCCTCCTTGCGTCACGTGATCACCTCTGCCTTCCCTCCTTGCGTCACGTGATCACCTCCGCCTTCCCTCCTTGCGTCACGTGATCACCTCCGCCTTCCCTCCTTGCGTCACGTGATCACCTCCGCCTGGCTCCCGTTATCATTCGGCCAATAGCATCCAGCCAGGTGTGTGTGATCTGGCTGGCTTTGTTTTAGGAAGAAAAAAAAAAATATCTTGTTAAAAAAAAAATTATCTTTTTCTTTTCCTTTTCTTTCCTTAATCGCAGCTCTCATCCCCCAATGTCACCTGAGATCTATCAATGCCAATTATCAAGCAGGGTAGTCTCTAGCGAAAACACAGTCGACCGTCGTCTCGAAAAAACAGTTCCATTGTTCTAGCCGTATTTGCATTCTTGGTGCCAATTTCTGATAACATAGTTTTGTTATCACAACCGAATTCTAACACCCATAGATGTCTTGTCAAAACGGCCAAGACGTGACCCAGGGTTGGCTTTGTGTGCCGTTAGCAGACAACCTATCAAATCCTTTCCCGACAATATTGTTTGCCCCCTCTGACACAGTTAATTTTTCTTATCTATCCAAAGCTCTATATTCACCTGTTCTTTGTCAGACAGTTCTATGACACTGGTGGTCAGAATTTTCACTATCTTTTCCATTATCAAAATAACATTGTCAATTGTCTCAGAGTTTTTAGCTAGCCGGTCTGTGGTTTGTTAATTAGATGTTCGCCAGCATTAAGTGGCTGTTATCTATCCCCGATAACACAATTTCGCCACCAGAACATAGTCGATTTTCTTATCCATTTAGAATTTTTCTGCAATGTAATGAAACCTTTCACCATTTGCTACTTATCAAAATAACATTGTCAATGTCCCCGGTCGTGGGTGGCTTCTTTTATCATCTAAGCTTAAGTCTTGCCTCTCTTTTCCTTTCTTTCCTTTCTCTTTTTCCTTTCTTTTTTTTTCTTTTTTTCTTTTCGTGCCCTTAAATGGTGTCACACATCTCTCGTTGTCTCTACACTGTTATCCCGCTCCATTCTATTATTTCACCTACAGCTGGATGTTGAGGAGTAAGGAAAAGGTAGATTAATTTTTGTAAAGGGAATTACCTTCCATTTTTAACTGTCAATAAATATTACGCTACCTACATATCTGTCCTGATAAATTAGTGCATAAGAATAATTCCTATTTATAATAAAATTCAGTGTAAACTGTTTGGTATTTAGTCTTCTTTTATATTCTTACTCCTTTCATGGTTTTCCACAACTGTCTTTTTTGCTCTAAATAATTTCTTTACTGATAGGAAATTGTGGAGAGCTATGATCTCCCACGTTGTGAAGGGATATGATACATAAATTGTTTACCTCTTACAATTTATCTCTGTTCTATTATTCACACAAACTTATTAAAAAGGTTCCTGACTATTTCTTTAACTCCTGCTTCAGTATGTCTATGATACAGAAGGGGGAGATAAACAATTTAAAAATAATTTTACATCATGTTTACTTGCCAGTCAAGCTGTACATGTTATTGGTCCAGTTTGTTACATACAATGTAGAACAAAATCTGACAAAATTTAGCATGCGTTATATAGAGTGATTATCAGTATCAAGAACAAGATGGCCATTATTTTTATCTCCATATGACTCATAATTAACATTCTCCCCTACCTGACTCATTGTCATCTGCTTATTTATCCTCCTCATTAATTTTCTGAATGGAATCTGAATCATCTGCGTTCTTAACACTTTCTCATTATCTCACCTCTTTCAGGTAAGATAATCAGATTTTAGGGGAAGATTGAGGCTGCCATTTTGTTCCTTGCAACTCTCATCTTCTTTCGACTCTTGATGTTTCATCCGTAAGCTTTTATTTCCTTCTTTATTTTTCTGTTCTAAATGAATTAAAATATCATTTTATAATTTTTTTGTAATTAAAATGAAAATGACCATAAAAACTATCATTAAAAAAAAAATAGAATTTTCTTTTTTTTTTCTTCTTTTTTTTTATCCATTTCGATGAGGCATTCATGCAATTTTTCCTTCCATTTAAGGGTTAAAGCAGTCTTTCGGAAAAATTTTCCTGCAATCAAAAGTTTGTGATCATTCAGATATCAAAACGAAACCAATATATTTCATACCACTCATTAAAAAACTTGGACTATTGTCCTCAAATTTGTTGTTGTCGTCATGGGACAATATCCTAGTGGATTAAAACATCTGTTTATACTCTTTAGACAATCTCATTAAGTAACACTCTACCATGAGCGGCTCTTGGGCCTCTTATTGAGTAAACATTACTAGAAAAGGAAATCTATCTTACATATGCTCATAATATGCACTCTTCATCCTTTGTTCATACCCTTAGAATAATCTCATTCAATAAGCCTCTATCTTAAGTGGCTCTTAGGACTTGTATTGGATGAACAATAATAAAAATAAAGAAAAAAAGGAAAAGTTATGGCTTCTTTCTGCCACTTCAGTTAGTTTGGCTCAAGTCGATAAATTTGGAGCACTCAGTGAATATATAACTCAGTACAACTGTAATGATCAACCAAGACCAGCTTGCTAACCACTGGTCTACATCATTGTCCATTATTCTTATTTATTCAGTTTAGCCTGGAAAAATATAATGTATTTTTCTTGTAAGTGGGGAAGAGTAACCTCCTCATTGTATAAGGTAGCCATCTTTGCAATTGGCTCATAAATCTTTCCTTTTGGCAGTAATGATGCTACACAGTCTTTCAACCCTCATTCCTCTCCCCTCATCTGGCTTTACAAAATTGAATGCATGTGGACAAGGTTAGCTGGGTGGAGGTGTCATTAAAATAGCACATTGTTGAAGATTAGGTTTTATGTGTAGAAAATGTGGAATGTAAAACAAGATCATTTTGAATGGAAAGTGAACATTTAATCTTCGATATTATATAATATGTTTCATGGTGTTTGACAGCCACTAAAGAATACTTTTTTTTTTTTTTTTTTTTTTTTTTTCAACTTTTTGACAGATACATTTAGTTTCCAGATAATGTTGTTTATATAACCTGACTACACTTCACTACAAATGGAAGACAGTCCTCTTGGTAGATATTTTGCATATGATCAAAGATTTTCTGTAGCATAATCTGTTCTTGTGTCAAAAATTCAATAATGGTGTCATACTAAATCCTTTGAAAGTGGAATAAAAATCTTCACATTTCCTGGAAAAAATTTACATCCATGATACCATATATACCTACATATAAACTGATCTTAATATAATCTGTTGTGGTATGTCTTTTAGTTAAACTAAAGCAGTGTTTCTCAACATTTTTAAGCAACGACCCACAGGAGCAAATGAAAATATCATGACTTAGCAAAGTTTTTAAGGGATATATGCAGTGTAACCCGGATATAAGAGAGTTGTTGGGACCGGAGAAGAAGTCTCTTATATCCGGGTTTCTCTTATATCTGAGTTTGGTCTATTTTATATACATTAACACAGGCTCTAATTAGGGACCAAAGAAAATCTCTCTTATATCTGGGTCACACTGTATTTAAATGTTATAAAAAACCGAACCATCTTTTCTTTTCATATGCCATGTCCTTTCAGGATGTAGGTGAACATGACTCTCCACCTTCCCGTATCCCTTGCGGCTCTCAACAAGTTCCTTCCCTCTGCTTCCTTCCCCAGACCATGTTCTGTCATCCACTTGCTTAAGCTTGCCAGGTATGTCACATGTTGTTTTCCCTTGTCTCTTTTTCCCTCTGTTCGATCTGTGAGTATCAGTTTCTCCAGGCCCTCCTTCCTTATTATGTGTCCCAGAAACTTCAGCTGCTTCTTCCTGAGGTTAAATATAAGCCTGCTTCTTGTCTACACCCTTTCTAAGACCTCATCATTGCTCACATGCTCGGTCATGATATCCTTAACATCTCTGTCACCTTGAATCTCCTCTTCATCTTTGAGGAAATCGTCCAACATTCGCTGCCGTAAAGAAGGACAGATGTCACGTAACAGCTCAGTATTCTGTTACGAATACTCTGCTCAGAAATATGAACTTACTTCATTTTAATGCTTCTATTCAACTATTATGTGTGCCTAGTGGTGTTGCGCAATTTCTTCAGTGTTTGGTGAAATGTGCAATAAGCAGAACCTCATTTCTTCTTCAGTGGAGCATAGTATCGCTTATTTTTGATGTTATTTAGGGTTGAGAAACTTCAACAATATTAGTTCATAATTTGATATAACTTTCTAAAAATTTTGAATTAAACAAAGAACATTGAATACAGTTGTATCAAAAAAGGGTTAATATTCATTTATTCAAATAAAGGAAAACTTTACAAAGTTAAATGGTGCCAAATAAAACCATGTATTTTTAAAAAAACTACACATAGAGAAATGAATTTATTTTATTTCAATGTTTCTATTCAACTATTTGTGCAGCTTATTTAGTATAAAACCTGAACCTGGTGTTTTTTCACAATTTCTTCAATGTTTGGATGAATGTGTGATAAGCAGACCTTCATTTCTTTTTCAGTTGAGCGTAGTCTTTCTCTCTCCTTATTTTTTATATTATTTAGGGTTGAAAAGCCTAATTCACATAAATAAGAAGTAGAAAGTTACAATAAAACTGATTTTTGTAATGCTCATTTGTAGGAGAGACTTTGTAAATCACAGATACAATAATAGTAACATCTTCAAACAATACTCAGTCAGATGCCACTAATTTCCATATATATATATATATATATATATATATATATATATATATATATATATTTCCTTTATCTATCATGTGATCTAATTATTTCAAGTTGAGGTCGACTATGCTTGCTCTCTGGTGACCTGTGTTCAAACCCAAGTGTTGGCAGTGACACTTTATTCCTATATGACACTGATAAAGACATTTTAGCTAATGTGGGATAAAAAGTTTAATACTTATTCATTTATTCAAATACTAATGCTGTACTATTTTGTGATACACTTAAGAGGATTACGTGAGACACTAGTGCACAGTGGTTGGTGAATCGCTGGACTAAAGGTTAACGAACCACAAAAACAAATCGATCAAAACATAAACTAAAAGCAGTAGCAAACGAATTTACTCATGTAAATGACAAGTGTAAGGAATTGGAATAAATTTTAACAAGGTGATATTTTATATTTTCAGTTTTTATATAACCAAGTGAAAAAGAGAAAATACACTAGTATGTAAAAGGAAGACAGTGAACAGTTTGGTGCGCGTGTGTGCGTATGTGAAGAAGCTTGTGTTGTGGCCTGTTAGAGGCCAGAAAGTAAGACATGGAAAGAAGGTATGTTGAATAAGTATATTGAAATAACAGAAAATATATACAAAATAAGAGTGTTATTAGTCAACAGATAGAAGTGTCTATCCAAACTGTCAGTTTACATTGTGTTATGACTGCCCTCTTAGGAAGTCTTGCAGGTTAGTATTTATGAAGGAGGAAGCGTTCATTCTAAGGTAGATAGGTCACCATAACAGTTTGGTCACTAAAGGGAAAGATATCACCATGCCTGGGAAGGTCCTTGTTGTTGTTGTCACTTCTACCACATGCTTGATTGATTGATTTGTTTTTTTTTTTATTTTTACAGAGTATCAACCTTTTGCATATTATTTAAAATCAGAAAATATTATTAGAATGTAAGAATTTTTTTTTTTTTTTTTTATTAATGAAAGAACAAATTTTTTGTTGATAACAAAACCTGCAAAAAGACATTTGTGAGGCTCTTTGTTTTCATCTTTTTTCTTTTTTAACAATAACGTTTACCTTGTCTAAGGCCCAAGAGCCACTGGAGGTAGAGGGTTACTGAGTAAGAGGTAAGAAGCACAGTTTATGAGGATATGTGAGGAAGATAACAATTAACCTTAGACTTAAACAGGTTAAGATTGTATTGATTGGGAAAGCATCCCTTTGGAAGTAGGTTTCCTGAAGTACAGGTTGAGAAACCTTTATCCGAAATTCTTGGCATTGGAAGTGCTTTGGTTTTCAGATTTTTTTTTTATTTTGGAATACAAGGTATTTAATCTGTATATAACATCTTTAAAATGGGACAATTTGGGATTGGAACCCAAGCATAAACATGATATTCCTTTACATTTCATAACACAACTTATACATATACCCTGAAAGTAGTTTTATATAAAATTTATTAAATTTTTTATATGTACAGTTACATATAATGCTTATCATGGATTTTTGAGTGGTGAAATTAAGATTTCATGTAAAAAAATAATTTTGTGTACTTTCTGTATATGTACAAAAAAAACCATAATCACAACTTAGAAAAAATATATAAATGGAGGACTTTTTGACATTTCGAATAATATCTTTACTGAGCATGAAACATCTGTTAAATACACATAAAGATTTGGCTGTGACGATCACTAACCAAAATCTGGTACCAATGGTGTAGGCTATGTCGCTGAGCTGTGGAACCTCCAAAAAGGGTCAATGAGGTCACTTACAACAGTTGCATATTACCTTGGAACCTTCCCAATGCTTTCTGAAATTTTCCACTTGTGGCAAGTCTTGTCAGCACATGAAAAGCTTTGATTTTGGAATTTCTGATAAAGGATACTCATTCTGTAGTTGTTTGTGAGAAGAAACTGTTCGAGTGGAACGTAAATTTCACCAATGGAATACAAAGCGAATGAGGGTGATTCACTACAATGTGCATGGCAAGGCAAGTCTTACACTATTTACATTGCCTGGACTATCATCCTCATCTTTGCTGCCATATTTATCACAATGTTTTGGCTGTTGTACACTTTGGTCTTCTTCAGGTGGTTGGAATATCAAATTGAATCCTTTATTTCACTTGCTGGGTAGACTGTTCTAGTTCTACATTCCATGTCTAATGGATGTCAGTTATCTCCTGTTAATTCCCCTCTCCAAGTTCTCCACCGCCTTAACCAGGTATTGAACTTACACTCTTTGGGTCCTGTCACTGATCTAACTAACACCTTTATCCACTGTACCCTGTGTCCTTGAGGACATAGTGGAACTCGAACAGTCTACCCAAGCTAGTGAAATAAAGTGTTGAGTTCGACATTCCAACTACCTGAAGAAGGTTGGAGTGTACAGCGGCTGATAAATATGGCAACAAAGATGAGAATGATAGCCCGAGCAATGTAAATAGTGTACATAATACCTCATCTCAGATATATAGACCGATGCTGAAGGTGGGTCTTACCTGTAAAGGTGAGAATTGGTGGAACTGAGGTGTGTGGTTCTTCTGAACACTTTTCATGTAAATAGTGATAGAATAGGAACATTTCATGTGCATAATAAGGGTTTTAGGGTGGAAAATAATTCATCTTTGTTTTAGAAGTTACATGCTTTCTTCAATAAGCAGACCAGCCTGCAGTCTGTATTTATAATAATGGTAAGGTTAGCCGTTTCCTTCCATGAAAACATTCAGCATTCATTGACCAAATAGCATTACTGACAGGAGAAATTTATAAAATATCTCTCTTGAAACAGTTTTTCAAGAAAACAGGTTTCTCAAGTCCACTCTTCCTCATATTGATGGGAGTTTCCATCCTAACCTTTTGTTTCAGGTAGTGAGGAAATCAGTATCTTGATTATGACATTATTTTTACTTCTAGTTACATGTCCTACTGATTTTAATTGTTGCTGTTGGAATTTTTCAAGTCATTTGTTTTTTGTTTTTTTATTTATTAAATTTTTTTTGCGATTCAGTAGCACCAGTCTAATCTTACTTATTATAAAATGCAGATTGTGTGTGTGTGTGTGTGTGTGTGTGTGTGTGTGTCTGTACGTTTATATATTGGATCGGATTTCCTACATTTTTCAACCGATTTCAACAAAACTTCACAGGACTACGTAAAATTACCTTGCGGTGGTTCTAACAGTTGGAAAAAATGGAAAAACACAATTGTTTTTGCATAAAATCAATTTGAAAACACGATTAAGAGGCATCACGAGAATGAAAGGGGGACAACTCATATCGAGTTATACTTACTATAAAACCCAGGTTATTTGTGTGTGTGTTCGTTTATATATGGGATCGGATTTCCTACATTTTTCAACCGATTTCAACAAAACTTCACTTTTTTTTTTGGCAGGTAGTGTTTCTTATTGTCTTGCACACTTTTTTCTTTATTTTTACATTCAGAACACTTTAAAAATTCCATTTACAAGACAATTGTTTTATAATAACATTTTATTCAATCGGTAGACTCATGACGATTGAAAACAATGTTTTTGTTTGAGTTTGGGTTTGACCAATTCGTAAATAAAAAAATATAATTAAGACATGCGTGTCCATCAACGTTAAACAATAATCTTTGTCAATTTTATTTTTCAGTCTTTATGATAGTCGATACTTGATCTATCTCTTACTGTTACATCCCCGGGCAACGCCGGGCTCTACTGCTAGTAATGATTAAGGCTTATGGCCACATCCTGTTGAAATATTGGTTCCCATATGATCTCCAAAGTTAAGCAATGTCAAGCCTGGTCAGTACATAGATGGATAACCACTTGTAAGTACCAGGTGCTGTAAGCTCGAATGTGCAAGTGGTCTAATGTAGTGCTTCTCAAAATATATGTTATGGCAGACTGGCATTTTTTTTTCCACAATGTGTTACATACATATATTTTGTGGTAATATTAATTTATACTGGAAATGATATATGTAATGAATTTAATAAAAGTTGACTATTTTTTATCTTCCATTTATTTTTCAAAAAATAATTCAATATCAAAACATATAAAAAGTAATAAAAAATAAGCAGTTTATTAAGACAAAAACAAAAATTATATAAACTTAATCTTCATAAATGATTCCTTAGTATGGCCTGGACACTGGCCATGTCCCAGTAACTGATGGTTCGCGTACTGGCACTGGTCCACGGACTACCACTTTGAGTAGCACTGGTCTAATGGATAATGGCATGGAACTGTTAATCAGAGTGCTGAGTTCTAATTCCTATTCCTGTTGAGTTATATTCACTTACATGCAGATACCCTTGGGAAAGGTATGAATCTACATCCTGTCCCTCCAGCTATGGGTTAATTAGTAACACATTATCACTAAACCATTATTATATCCAAAAAAAGTTTTTAAAATATAAAAATATTTTCTGGCTTTAAATAACCTGCAATGGGTTGATAAACCATAAAAAATGAACCATGTTAACATTCAGCATTCTTCGACCAAAGAGCATTGCTGACAGCAAAAATTTATCAAATATTTATCTTAAAACAGTTTTTCAGGAAAATAGGCTTCTGATATTGATGGGTGTTTCCTTCCTAACCTTTTGTTTAAGGTTGTGTGGAACGTTAACATCTTGATGATGACATTATTTTCCCTTTTAGTTAAATGTGTTACCCATGTGTCGTAATTGGAAGTTTTCAAGTGATGTGGTTTTTGTTATTTGGTAACGTTCTTTGTGATTCTGTAGCGCCAGTCCACAAGATCTAATGAAGGACAATCCTCTTGAAAACCTCCAAAGTTCATTCAGTTGAACCCATTGTTAATCATTGATCTAAGAAAATTGTTGAATATAGCTGATAGTTTAGTAATTTCTGAATGAGTTGGATGTCATGCATGCCATCTGTATGGGAGCCTAGATCTGATAAGTATTTAAATACATGACTCTAGTTCTAGGTTTAATATTTTGGTTTTATAGCATCTTAAATTGTTGAACAAAACTACTACTAGTGCAATAACTCTCTGTCTTTCTCTCTCTCTCTCTCAGGTACTTACCATCAATGTTAGCTACATGATGAGACATTGTTCTTTCAATGTTGAAACAAAATGTCCAATTTTGTAGTGGTTACTTACATGTTCTAATGTAACAATATATATATGTAACAGTGTATAATAAATATTTATTGCTCTACTTTTGTATTGAGCCCTGTTTTAAATTACTGTTTTGAATGCTGCAATTTTATTTGTTTGTTTATATTTGTGTGTGTGTAATATATATATATATATATATATATATATATATATATATATACACGGTACTTATTGGAAAGTGCTCAATATCAGTGATAGAACTAACACATTTAGTTGCGTTGATGTGAGTTTGTGAACCTGAGTTTGCTATCGTCAGTTAAAGAGCTTATCTGACGATTGCAAAGGGCATGAAACCCAGGATCATCAATGTAACTATATATATATATATATATATATGCACACACACAAGTATATAATTGGTGTATATGGAATGAATTTTAAAGATCTGAATAGCTATTATAACATGATTTCGTTGTCAAGCTTTTGAATCTTCCTATACTTGGGTTTTGATTGGTCATCCTAGCTTTTGTAACAATGTTTTCCCCTAGCGAAGGATCGTTAATTAATTTAAACTTTTCAAACCGTTTATTTTACATTCAACATCATCACTTGATAAGACACTGTGGGTGTTGAAACAAAAGGACTATTTTTGTAGTGATTTTATAACATATTTATATTATAAATTTTTTTTTTTAAATAATTCTATAATATTTTTATTATAAAATATTTTACATTGCTACACAAAGATTTCTATTTTGGAAATTGTGCCTGATGATTGAACAATTTTTAAGTTTTGAAACATAGAAATTGTGTAGTGAAAAAATAATAAAAATATTATTACAATATTTTGTTCTATATTGTATCAAGCACTTTTTAAAAAAGTACATGCTAAGAACGGTGGATTCTTAATCTGTCTCATTTTTCTTTATATATATATATATAGAGAGAGAGAGAGAGATAAGGAGGGAAAAAATTTTTAGGTGATGTGTTTCGTCTTGAAGGAGAGGAAGGATGTCCTTGGTTTATCCAGGCTTTTAAATTTGATAATGTTCATAAATATTCATTAGGTGGTTGAAAGGTCAGTCAAACCATGTGAAGGACACAAAGTATCATAATTCAGTCTGATAAGACAAAAGTGAGTGAGTAATATTCAAGAAATATTTTTCTTTTGTCTTTTTATTCATTTTATGGATACACTCTAACTGATGACAATTTACACACACGCACACACACACACATACATAGTGTGATTGGTCACGAATCCCTTGACCAATCAGGGTCGTAGCTGCAGTAGAATTGGTGTATCTTGGGGAAGAGAGCCTGATGAAGCCCAACCCTCTCCAGGCTGATTTTGAATTCAGAGATACCTTCTCTTAGACTGGTTACCACCCAAGTCTGTCCTACTATTTACCCATAGTCGGGGGGAGGGAGAAAAGAAGTAGTTTCATACCTTTACCAAAGGTATTAGCATGTAAGTGAATACAATGGATTCTATTCTACGGTTCGAGCCAGTCTATTCTACTTTTGTAGAACTTATACTTGTTCAGGTGCTAGTTTTTCCAATAATTTCTCAGTCAGTCAAATCTATCTTTGTAACAGCAGATTTAAAATTAATTCTTGTACTTTTAAATGATTAATGATCTTGTGTGCAAAATACAAATACTAGCATAAGTAAATTATTTCCTTCATCATCATTCAACCATAGTCGGGATCATTGAGCCAGTGCAAATGATCCTTTCTTTAGCTGTATAGTATGTGCTATGCCTGGGCTACATAGTCTTGAACTCAGAGTTACTTTCTCCTAGACTGGTTGCCATCTAAGGCTATAGCATCCAGTCTGTCCTGCTATTTACCCATAGCCAGGGTGCAGATATAGAGGATTCATACCTTTCCCAAGTGAATGTAATGAATCCGACTGAAATTCAAACTTGGCTCTCTGATTCCTCATTCCAAGCCACTTTCCATTACTTCCTTGTGCCTCCTATATATATATATATATATATATATATATATATATTATATGTGTGTTATATAGGAATAAAGTGTTGCTGCCAACACTGGAGTTTGAACACGGATCACCAGAGAGCAAACACAGGCGAACCCATTTTGAATAATACATCATGCGATTGTAAAGGAAATATATATATATGGGAATTAGTGTGGTATGGATTACTATTTGGATCACTATTCTGTGATTACTTTTTGAGTGAGTATTATCGAGCAAGTACTATTAGCGCGAGTGTTATTTGAAGGTACCTGACACCAGTATTGTTCAACGGCGTTATTATATTTGTATCTACAATTACAAAGTCTTTACTACAGTGAGCATTATAAAAGTGATAACGAGTATTTGTTGACATCACAAAATATGTATTAATCCTATTGTTGCAACCTAGGGATGGTTACTGAATAGAATAATCACACAAAGGTTGGTAATGAATGATAATACTTATTACACAAACAACTTATATAGGATTTTCTAGCGGCACATAGAAGTAGTAGTCAACTGCTAGAAGTGAGTCAAGTGAATTCTATAATGAATCTCCAACTGCCGACCAACATATAGTATTTACTACTGTATTTATGTGATTTTATCATCCGTAAATTTGCTGCAACACTTTGTTATAACTAATCCATATACTCAGGTATTTGAAATGTTTAGTATTTATTAATTTTACTAAATTTTTATGGGGAGTTGTTTACTTCCACTAATTAGAAGTTCTAGTTGGATTCATTATTGGCAGTCACAATCTTCAAAACATATGTTGATGACACAGAAAGAAAACTACAAGGACTCCTCCAGATGGTAGTGAAGGAAGGTGAGAAGAAAGGACTAAATGTAAATTACAAGAAGACTGAATGTATGGTTTGTAGCAAAAGAAACAGCCCAACATACAAATTACAAATTGGAGATAACAAAATCAGACATGTACGAAAATTTAGATATCAGGGAAGTGTTTTAACAGAGGACGGAAAGTGTGACACTGAAATCAGAATGTGCATTGGGATAGCCAAAGATGCCTTTCAAAAGCTGAGCAAAGTATTAAGAAATATAAAAATATTGTCAGAAACAAAGCATACTGAGCTGTTATGCAATATAACTTCACATAAATGGCAGTGAATCCTGAACAATCTTGCAGATGAAGAAGAAACTTGAAGCATCAGAAACACTACAGAACAAACATGTGAGCAATGACTAAGTTCTAGAGATAATGGCAACAAAATAGATACTTAACATCAAGAATAGATATTTGAATTTTCTGGGGGACATATTGAGAGAAGCAGGCTTGAAAAATTTGAAAACTCACAGGACAGAATGAAAGCAAGGAAGACAATAAAGCAACAGAACCTACCCTGACAAGCTTGAGTGAATGTGTAGTGGAGTAGGGTTTGGGAGAGATGACAAAAAGATAGAATTTATTAAGAGCTATGAAGGACATGGAATTGCAGTGAGCCCTGATCACCAACACCCTGAAAGGACATAACATAGAAGAAGATGATAACCAGTTTTGAACTCTTTCGGTTAGTATTAGTAGAATTGTTCTGTTTTCCTATTATCTTTCTATTACTACTATGAAATATTTGAACCTCCCACAAAGTGTTTTTTCTTAATATTTGGCAAGTCAAATTTTCATGATTAGTCAAGCAACTTTCTAAATTCCTCTGTCAAGTAACTACAAGGAGTTTCTGGTTCTAGTCATAATATTTGTGAAAATTACAAACACATGACCGTAAAGTAAAAATTTTGGTAAGTTAAATTTTCATGATTAGTTAAGTACCTTTCAGAATACATGTCACATAACTACAAGAATTTATGACTGTGAAGTTGAAACCATGTGCAATAACTGATGTAGAAACAACATAAGAAGCACGTTCAATAGGAATGCCAGGGTATTGAAATTCAATAGACAAAATGTTCAATAAAAGGTCAGGGTATTTAAATCAATTTTATTTTGATGTTGATTACAGTCAAGTGAGATACTTGGGAAAAAGTAAGATTAACCCTTCTACTCCTTGAAAACCCTGATATCACCCTGGTTGAGAACCCATGCTCTATTCATTATGACATTTCCTATTATTACTTATTATATCTGATTAAAAGTTAGAATTATGATGACAACTACAGTGGTACTAATCTTTGGTGATGGGGTAGTGGACAAAATTGATCTTATTTGAAGAGAAGGATGAATAATATTTTATGAAAATATTTTTACCAATGAAATAGAAATAACATGCAGGTTTATTTTCATTGTTATTTTGAATTTTTTTGATAATGCTTTTGTTTTCTTGTGATTTATATATTTGAATCTGATTCAAGTCTTGTATGATTTTTCTCTTTACTTTTTAAATGGGTTACTGTAAAAAAAACAAAAAAAAACGAAAGAAGTATTTCATAACAATTGCATTCAAATAAGTGAACAAGCAGAAGAAATGTTTTTAAAATAATTTCAAGATTGAGAGGAAGGAATTTTTAGAATGAAGATCTTTAAACTCTCGATAATGCTTGTTTGTTTTTGTCTTGTTTTTTTCATTTTGCTAGCTTTTTCTTTTTTCTTTTAATGTCTTTAATTTAAAAGGGTATCGCATAAAAAAAGAAGAAAAATAATGCTTTTTAGAGGGAAGTTTTCATTCAACTCTTGATAATGTTTGTTTCTTTTCTATTTTAAGGCCTTGTAATGATAGCAATATGCTCTCAAAGCAAGAGAATCATGTAAATAAAAAAGAAAATTAAATAGAGTTTATAATACATCGAGAACTTTAAAAGTGTTCAAAAATATCGAAAAATATTTTAGTATAACTTTGTCAATTTTTTTATTTTTTATTTAAAAGACAAATTTCAAACCAAAGAACTGGCACATGATTAGCTATTTCTTAATCAATATGGCTACTTCCATGTATATGTTACCAGTGAGAAGGAATGGGACTTCCTCTATTTTTGTTTTTATGTATTATCCCATGGATGATCTTAAGCAAGTTCTGATATTAAAAAATAATACACATGGTTTAAAAAAGGGTGTTAAGTTCTAAATGAATTATATTCAAGTTGCTGGTTTGGTTTGTTTTGTTTTACAGCATATCAACCACAATGGGTTATTTAATGCTGACAAAATTTCGTTTTTTTTTGTTGTTTTTTTTCCAAAAAGTATAGCTGGTAATATTTTTTTAAAAAAAGTGTATATTTTGTTTTATTTTGTGGCATATTAACCTCAATGGGTTATTTAATGCTGACAACGTTTTTAGGATAGATTCGTATGAATAGAATATGTTTTTTTAAGCATTACGCCTCGAGCAAAACATGAAGCCACTAGGATGCAGGAGGTTGCAGAAGATTTGGAGCAAGAGCAGATAGGAGTGATAGAAGGATAGTGGATAGATCAAGGTAACTGGAGATGTCAACTGACATTACATTTGAATAGTTGGAGATTATAGCTCTCAGGGAAACAGTAATTGGGAAGGGTGTTCTACCGGCGAGAGGTATGAAGCTATTGGAGTAGAAGAGACGGCTACATTTAAAAGTTTCTACAGTGTAAGGGTGGGAGTGGGATGCCAGCCTCGTAGGGCGCTTGAATTCATGGAGTCTAGGAACCAGTGAAAGCAGCTCATCGGAGCAATTACCATGAAAGTATTTGTAGAAAAGACAGAGAGAGGCGACGGTGCATCTGTGAGAGAGTGACTGTAGATGAGACGCCAGATCAGGGCCAATTATATTACATATCCGTCTCTGGATCTTGTCAAGAACTCCGAGGTAAACAGGTGTCCCAGACCATATATGGCAGCAATACTCCATGCAAGGGCAAATGGTTGATTTGTATATTTGAAGTATCGATTCCGGGGAGAAAAATTTCCTGGCGTGGCACAGAGAGCCAACTTTCTTTGCGGTGGAAGAAGCAATTGACTCAATGTATTTATTCCATCTCAGGTCAGCAGTCAACGTGAGACCGAGCAGACGCAGGGAGTTGCTCTCAAGAAGTTGACTATCAGACATTCTTATTGACGGGAAGGGAAGGATCTCTATGGTGATTAATAGAGAGTAGTTTAGTTTTTGAGGCGTTAAAGTTGATCAGCCAATTCTTGTCCCAATTAACAACCGATTGGAGGTCCATTTCAAGATGCACGGCCAGGTTAGTTTTGTTACTGACACTAGATTTGTTTTTGAGGCAGGAGTAAATTGTAGTGTCGTCCGCGTAGATGCCAACTTGGGAATTTATGGCGTCAGGAAGGTTGTTGATGAAAATAAGGAATAGAATGGGGCCAAGGATGGAGCCTTGGGGAACACCTGCATTCGTGGGATAGGAATGTATTCTTTGGTTTAGATTGGTTTCGTTTATTTTGTTTAACAGCATATCAACCTCAATGGGTTATTTCATGCTGGCAACATTTTTAGGGTAGATTCGTATGAATAGAATATGTATTCTTTGGTTTAGATTGGTTTCGTTTATTTTGTTTAATGGCATATCAACCTCAATGGGTTATTTATGCTGACGACATTTTTAGGATAGATTCGTATGAATAGAGTATGTATTCTTTGCTTTAGATTGGTTTATTTTATTTTGTTTAACGGCATATCGATCACAAGGGGTTATTTAATGCTGACAAAATTTCGTTTTATTTTTTTTCCAAAAATGTGTAGTTGGTAATATTTTTTTTAAAAAAAGGTATATTTTGTTTTATTTTGTAGCATATTAACCTCAATGGGTTATTTAATGCTGACAAGATTTTTATTTCTGGTAATATTTTCTTTTTTCAAATATTTATTGCTGATACTAAATTATTTTAAAAGTATTTCTGATATTAAAATTGATTTTTACACTTTCATAGTGTTTTGAGTCAGGTTGTGGGGTCAACTATTTGCCCATAACTGGGTCCCTAAGAGGTGCTACCACCCCAGGTCAGGGTAGACCTGGGAACACCAGCAATTAAGAGGTGGTTCCACACTCCTCAAAACCTCCTGATCAGAGGCCTTGCTGCTGGACGTAGTTTGTCTTACGCAGGACCTTGATGTAGTTTATTGTCATACCCAGGACAGCAAGTTGCAGGAAAAACAAATTTTTAAATGATTCCTGTTTCATACAAAAAACCTTTTTACTATTGATGTTGGCTAGTTTCATAATATTTGAATAATCTATAAATTCTCTTGGGAACAAAGAGTCTTGCATATGAACAGTGTATAAAATTAGTGAATACATAAAAATACTGTTTTTTTGTTGTTTTTTTTAATTATATACCAAGTTTCTTCCAGTACAAATCTTGAAAGCCACTGAAGTTAAAGGGTTATTGTTAAAATGATTATTACAAATGATGTGTGTGATATGAATGAAAAAGGAAGTGGTTGGAAGTGATCATATTTTTCTTTTATTTAATTCATCCCAAGCAAGGTGATAATGCCACTAAGATGCAAGAGGCTACTGGGAGAGAAAAAGAATGGAAAGACTTTAGAAGTAACCAGAAACCCAATCCTAGACATTAAGGGATAAATGGGATAAACCTCCATTCTTATTCAAAAGACTGTAGTGAAGCATGAATTGAAAAATAAGTGTTATGAGGAAAAGGAGGATAGATAATGATTGGTTGGGTGTAACAGCAAAATTGTCCATCCTACAAAACTAATTGAGTTTCTTTTTTTTTCACATTTTCAGATGAGACATTGTGTGTGTGTGTGTGTGTGTGTATATATATATGTATATATATAATATACATGCACACACACACACACAGATGTAACAACAAAATTGCCTAAATTATTTAACAGCATAATTATCCATCCCACGAAATGTTTAATATCTAAAACCACTAAACTAATTGAGTTTTTCTCCCGTTTTCAGATGAGACATTATATATATATATATATATATATATATATATATAGACACACGCATATGTAACAGAAAAATTGTCTAAATTATGTAACAGCATAATTATCCATCCCACAAAATATTTAATATCTAAAAAAAAAACACTAAAATTTTCCAGGTTTTCAGATAAGACATTTAACCATCTTGACACCATTATTCGTAAGAATCACTGAAAAACCCTTTGAGTTATTCAGCTAGAAATAGAACAGGTTAAAATCATTTTGTACCAGCCTTACTGTATTCCCAAATGTGAAATTGTGATAGGAAAAAGATCATTCAGGCCTTCAATAATGGTACCAACATTCATACTCTGGCTTCCATTTTCAAAGTTTAAGCCATCTAAGTTTAAGAAAGAGGGAACAGTAGAGAGGAAAACTGGATCAGGAGGTCACAACAGGAAGAAGGATCATCATTTCAACTTAGAGCTAAAGGGATCAATTAGAAAAGATCCAACTCAATTCATAAGTTGTTTGGCATGTGAGGGAAGAGTTTCAGCTACAAGAGTCCAAAGAGCAATGAAAAAAGACTTGAAAGTGAAATTGTATGTGAAATGTGTGAGGCATCTTGTTACTCCAGGACAGAAAGTTATAAGGTTAGAGAGGGTGAAGATAATCTTTAATAGGTTGGAATAATATCTATTTGAACTTAATTCCAATCTTTCATGAGCTTCCAATCCCTCACTATGATTAATTAATGATGAACATGTCATTTTCATTTACGATATATTGCATCACAATTCTTCTGTTAAACTTGGAGAGTATTTATACATTCTTATTGCACAAAGTAAAGTCCAATAGTGTTATAAAAACCTTGGAGAATTCCAGTAAGATATCTTTAATCATTTCTAAGATACAACAGTTCAGAGCTTAATCTAACAATTGGACAGTGTTGCTTTAACACCTGGTATACTAAGTTTCATCCAGTGCAAGTCTTGAAAACCACTAAACTTAGAGGTTTATTGTTAAAATAGTTATTATGAATGAGGTATGTGATATAAATGAAAGAAGAGATAGCAGGAAAGGAAGATTATGAGGATAAAGAGGATAGATAATGATTGACCCTTGAGTTAAAGAGGTTAAGATTGTCATGCTCAGGCAAGCACCCATGTGGGAATCCATTCTACAAAGTAGCAGTACTTGGAAAAAAAAATCTGTGTGAAACTTTCTTTTTGCATTTTGAATATGGAGGAAATAAGGCTGATTTGATATCTTGGAAGTGGCTTAGTGTTTCTTAACTCTAAATGTATGAAATGGGAGAACTGAAGAATAGCACTCATTTGAAAATTTGCCATGGAAATAGTGGTGGTTGCTTTAAGACACAGATATAAAGAATTTATGAATGAATGGTGGAGTAATTGATAGTGGCTTGCATTGAGGAATCAGAGAGTTGTGTTCAAATACCAGTCTGATCCATTACATTCACTTATGTGCTAATCCCCTTGGGAAAGATATGAATCCTCCTCTTCTCCCCCCAGCTATGGTTAAATAGCAGGACAGACTAGGTAAGAAAAGGTAACTCTGAATTCAAAACTGCTGCTGTGATACATGTGGTGCCTCTACGATCCTGATGGGTGATGGGAATAGTGATCAATCGATAAAGAATTTATTAGGTTAAGTTGTAAATAATTTCTGTTTTTGGTTTATGTTATATACTGTACCTATGAAGAGTAAAGGGTATGTCCCAATCCTCATAAATATGTTGGACACTATTGTAAGTGGGGTTAATGTGCTAGGTAGTCCACTACTAGTGATGGTTTATTTACTTCACTGCTGGTGAGTATTGTATTTTGTTGATGTTATAAGGATTAACATTTCATTTCCAACATCTGTTTTGGTTATTCCTTATTCAGTAACTCTTTCTAGATTACAACACATTGGGAATGATTTTACTATAAGAATGCATTGAAAATGATTTTACTATAAGAATGCATTGAAAATGATTTTACTATAAGAATGCAATGGAAATGATTTTACTATAAGAATGCATTGGAAATGATTTTACTATAAGAATGCATTGAAAATGATTTTACTATAAGAATGCATTGAAAATGATTTTACTATAAGAATGCATTGAAAATGATTTTACTATAAGAATGCAATGGAAATGATTTTACTATAAGAATGCAATGGAAATGATTTTACTATAAGAATGCATTGAAAATGATTTTATTATAAGAATGCATTGTAAATGGTTTTACTATAAGAATGCATTGGAAACGATTTTGCCATAAAAATGCATTGCAAATGATTTTGCCATAAAAATGCATTGCAAATGATTTTGCCATAAGAATGCATTGGGAATGATTTTGCCATGAGAATGCATTTGGAATGTGTTGTATACCATACCATGAACACTAATAGCTACATCCCAGTCTTCATAAATACGTTGGACTCTATTGTAAGTGGGGTTAATGTGCTGTCTAAGTAGTCCTCCACTAGCTGTAGTTTACCTACTTCACACTGCTCGCGAGTATTGTATTTTGTTGATGTTTTAAAGATTACCATTTCATTTCGAACCTCCATTTTCATTATTCCTAATTCAGTAACCTTTTCTAGATTACAAAAGTTTATCAATTATCACAAAACAGAATACAATTAGTTTTTATTCAATTATATATTACCATTATTTACAATGGCCTGTTTCCACTTAGCAGGCAGCTCTTTAATAGTTTCTGAGTAAAATTCTGCAGGTTTTAATGTATAAAAATTTTCTATGAACTCTTGAATCTAGTTTTTTGAAGAGAAAGTTTCCCCTCCATCAAAGTGTTCTGTAGTGATCAAAAAAGCTAGTTTGCTGCCAGATTATATAAATATGGCTCATAGAACAAAACATTTGAAGCAATAAAAATATCAGATTAAAAATAAATCCATTAAGTAACTGACCCTTTTTTTCAAATTTAGCAAACTGAACCTTATTTAAATTTTCTGTGTAAATTTATTCATTTCTCTGTATTTTTACAGTAAGATTCAACATTTACAAGGCTCAGGAACCATAGAGGATTACATTAAAGAGTAATTTGAACACAAAGGGAAGATAATGGTTAACTCTAGACTTGAACAGATTATAGTGATCAGGGGAAACATCCTCTTAGGAGTGTGTTCCACAAATCAGTAGTTCATAGGAAGAAGCTGTTTGAGTGGAACTTACTTATCACTGATGGAATATGGAGTGAATGTAGGTAGTTTGCTATAATGTAAGTGGCATGGCTGGTCTGAGCCATGTAAGCTAGACCTGGCAGAACAAAGGAATGTAGTTCTACTGAGCACTTTCTGTGAAAGTAGAGATAGAGCAGTGTACTGAAATTAAATGTAATTAAAGGAGGCATATTTCACTACAGCAATGCCATCATTGAAGGCAAAGTTCAAATAGAAATCCTCTTGGACTGCTTCTATTTTGATACGTTTTGATGTATAAAAACTTTCTTTAAACTCATAAATATGGTGGTCTCTATAACAAAATCTAGAAGAGATTGTGATAAACACAAATATATCAAGATATATACCTCCATGAAACTGCTTACTTCAAGATGCCTACTCAAACCAAGAATCACATTTAACTTAAGATTCTTTAAAGTCACTCAAACCCATTTTCGGCATAAAATGACCACTAAGGTTGAGATGCCGTTAAACAAAACAATCATAAATATGGTTTTCAGGAGAGAAAGTTTCCCCTCCATCAAAATGTTCTACAGTGATCAAAACAGTTAAAAGTTAGTTGGTGCAAGGTCATGTAAATATGGTTCATAGAACAGAACATTTAAAGCAATAAAAATATCAGATTAAAAATAAATCCAACAAGCAAATGACTCTCCTTTTCAAATTTAGAAAGCTGAGCCTTACTTAAATTTTCTGTGTAAATTTGGTGCAAATTCATTTCTCTGATTGAAGCGTATTTTTTTTTTTCATAAGGTTCACCCTGTACAAAGCCCAGGGGCCATTTAGGTACAGGATTACATTAAGGTGTTGAAACTTGACTAATGCATGGAATAATAATACAACACAAAATGTACTTAGAAAAAAATGTATTGAAACAAGAAAGTGTACACAATATTTACATATAGTCTTTTGTATATTCTTGGGAAGACCGTTCCTGGAGAATGTGTTGACTTAGTCGCAGTCGGTCAGAGTCTCTGGATTGAATCTCTTGATTCCTCCCCCCCATCTTCCTGGTACCAACCATATTTATATGGTCGGTACTCCACTATGCAAATTAGGTGGATCCTGCCACAACATAAGGAGTAGTTTATATGCATAGCAGGGGAAGATAAAGGTTAACTCTAGATTTGAACACGTTAAGATTGTAGCAATCGGAAAAACCTCTTCTTGGGAGTCTGTTCCATGGAGCACAGGAAGAAGCTGTTCAAGTGGAGCTTCTTTCTCACCAATGGAATATGGAGGGAATGTGAGTGGTTTGCTACAATGTAAGTGGAATGGTGGGTCCTCACCATGAGGGTTAGATATGGCAGAACCAACGAATGTAGTTCATCTTAGTCCTTTCCATGGAAGTAGTGAGAGAGCAGTGTGCTGAATTTCAATGAAATTACAGGAAAAATATTGTACCACAACAATGCCATCATTGAAGGCAAAGTTCATATAGAAATCCTTTTAGTCTTGTACTATTCTGATCCTTTTCACATGATTTTATGAGATGAGGTACTGTTTCGATTTGATTGAGTCATAAATAATTTCTGTTTTTTTTATCAACTTTATTCTATGAAAAGTAAAGCACAATTATATTTTATTCAATTAAACAGGGTTTCCCATGATGATTGGAAACTTTTTAAATGCAAGTATCTTGAATTATAAAACGACATAGAGCACCAAATGTATTTATTACATAACTAATATACAAGAGTTCATTGTATTATCTAAGATTTGAATATTACATCTCCGAGATGGTTACCACTATAAAGAGAACATGAGCTTGCTCTCTCATTTCAAACACAGTCATTATAAGGATCCACTGTTAAAAGAGGTATCAGATACAGGATGACCCCCCAAAAATCGTAATTTTTGAAGTGCGTATTGCCAGACATGAGCAAGTGGCAACACTGCGAGACAGTGACCTTGAGCAAGTAAACATTTCGCCATTTAGAATTCACAGTATCTCAGCTGAGATGTTGCAGCAGTCAATGAGGAATCTCAACAGCAGATTTCAAGAATGCATTTGTACAGGAGGACGCCATCTACAGGACGTAATTTTAAAAAAATGAAAATTCCATCATTATTTCTTAAATGGCATGTTTTAAGGTTTCAAATACTATGAGTAAAATATTTTTCTTCCATCACTTTTGGTTTTATTGGATTGTTAAAAAGTTCCTGTTTTTTTTGGTCACCCTGTACCTGTAGGAAAAAGATATTTTGAAGTCTTGTATAACAGTTATGCAATAAATATATTTGGTTCTCAGATATTTTTATAATCCAAGATACTTGTTGTGTCCCTTGTATATTTATCATTATGTGCAATGACTTATCAGGCAAGTCTTTTTCAGTAAAATCCCCCAAGTTGTGCAAAATTTAGAAAATTTAAATAAGGTTTGCTATATAATTGTAAATCCATATTTCTGATTGAAGTGGTGCTGAGTTTAAATGGAATTCTTCTTCCCTTAATTCTATTTAAAATCAGTGATAGATCAGGCAAAGCATAAACCATATTGCTTGTCAGAGAGGAGATCATGGGATGTAAGGTGCTTAACCACTTTGGTGTTGATTAAAGCTTCAAAGATTTTGTCAAAGAGTGGTAGGAGACTGATAGGACTGTAGTTAGATGGGTCAGAAGGATCTCCAGAGATCTTAAAGACAGGTACAATAAGTGAGGACTTCCAACCGGCTGGAAAGCAAGAGTCATGGAGGCAGTAGTTAGTAACAATACTTCATCTCATAAAATTTAACAAAAAGTATCAAGATGTAAGGACTACCATTTGAACTTTGCCTTCAATGATGGCATTGCTGTTGTTCTTATATCTATAACTGAATACACAATAACAGAGAAGCTTGTGCCATGGCTCTAGATATCTCTAAAGTGTTTGATAGGGTTTGGCATGCCAGCCTTCTTTGTAAGCTTCAGGGATATGGAATTTCAGGATGATTATTTGACTTAATACAATCATTCCTGTCAAACCGTGTAATGAAGGTCACCTTTAATGGATTCTCCTTCAGTTCCTTTTCCATGGGCCCTACACTGTTTCTGATCTTCATTAATGATCTTCCCAATGTCATCAGTTCCCAAGTAGGCATCTATGCAGATGAAACTACTATTTACACCTTCAAATCTGGTATCACTGACAAAACTAACCTGGCCGTTGGCCTCAAAAAGGACTTCCAATCTGTTGTTGACTGGGGCAAGAAATGGCTGGTTAACTTTAATGCCTCAAAAACAAAACTGCTCTCTTTTACCCACTACAGAGAACCCTCCTTGCCTCCTATTAGAATGTCTGATGCTCAACTCCACAAGAGTACCTCTCTGCAACTGCTGTCCATTGACCTGAGATGGAATAAATACATTGAATCAATAGCTTCATCTACTGCAAGGAAAATTGATTCTTTGTGGCACACCAGAAAGTTTTTCTCACCAGAGTCCTACCTTCAAAGCTGTAAGTCAACCATTTGCCCTTGCATGGAATAGTACAGCCATATATGGTCTGGAGCCCCTGCTGTTCATCTTAAGGTCCCGTCAAGATCCAGAGATGGATATGCAATGTGGTTGGCCCTGGTCTGGTATCTCATTTACAGTCGCTATCTCACAAACATGCTGGACCTCTGTCTTTTCTACAAATACTTTCATGGTAACTGCTCCGACGAGCTACTTTCACTACTTCCCAAACTGCATGAATTTAAACGTCCTACTAGGTTGGCATCTCAGTTCCACCTTTTCACTGTCAAAACAGTTAAATGTAGCTGTCTCTTCTACTTCAATAGATTCATGTTTTGCACTTCCCATCTGTGGAGCTCCTTTCCTCTTACTTGCTTCCCTGGTAGCTATAATCTCTATCTATTCAAATGCATTGTCAATCAACATCGCCAGATGCCTTGATCTATTCCCCGTCCTCTTCATCCTTTCCTTTATCATGCCTCTTTACTCTTGCTCCCACTCTCTGTAACCCCTTGCATGCTAGTGGCACTCTCGTATTGCTTGGGGTGAAATGCTTAAAAAAAAAAAAACTAAAAAAATACAATTAGGTTGAGTCATAAATAATTTCCGTTTTTGTTTATCACATTATTCTTTGAAAAATAAAATACAATTATATTTTATTCAATTGTATATTCACCATTATTTAAAATAAATATTTATTTTTCTCCCTTGAATCTATATTACACAGTCTGTGATTCATCCATGCTTTGAATATTGCTGCCACATATGGTCTCGTGCTTCTGCTATATAGAGATTCTTTGTAAAATCCAAGAAGAATCAGTAATGGTCCTGATCTGGCACTTCGTCTTCAGTCACTTTCTCCACTGCCATAATGTAGCTTCTCTGTGCCTTTTCTATAAATACTTTTAAGGTAATTGTTGTGGAGTAAATAGTACACTTCTGGTGACTATATGAACTAGTTCATAATTATAAATAAAGAGCTCCAGGTTAGAGGTAAGAAGAAGAAACTGTTTGGAGTCGGTCTTCGGTCTAATTAATACAGACATCATGGCAAGTAGCTGAGACATTACTTAAAAAGTGCATTATAACAGTATCAATGAGGGATTCAAAACTCAGGTGATTTATAACAATTGTGACGAGGATTCAGAACACTTATGACTAATGATAGTAACAAGGATTCAGGAATTCATACGAGTTCTAACTGGAGTTATAAGAATTTTGGAAACTCATACTCTGTAAATAAGTACCGAAAAAAATATATTTGTTGCTTCAGTAACAAGGATATGAGTGATGACAAGAATTTTAACTATGTTGGTTTAAAAAAAAAATTTTTTTCTTGTAGAAGAAAAAAAAATTTCTTGGCTGCAAAAAAAAAAATTCTTGTGAATATGTAGCTAATTTTGGCTTTGATAGTTGAAATTTAACAAAAGAAACAACAGTTGCTAGAACTCCAAAAACATCAAAAGGAATTGTTGGATACGATTCTGAAGAAAACAAAAATTTCAACGTCTCTTACACCAGATGCCATTGAAGATACCATATCAGAATTTTTATACAATCCTGATGAGAGACTCATTTTTGCTGTGTATTTTCATAGATATGAACAAATATTCAGTTAGGAATGCAGCATTTGGGAAGATGAGAGAAAAACGAGTTTGTTGTTGAAGAAAATAACTCTGATAGTGTATAAAAAATACTGCAGTTACATAGTACTGAAAAAAAAAAACAAGTTGAAATTAAGTTTGAAGACACTGTACACATTCTGATGAAAATTTTAGTGACAGAGCTCTCTGTTTAATGCTCATAGGAGGTGCATGAATCTAACCTGAAAAGAGGACCAAGATTTTGTCATGTATGCTGTTATTGTCAACAAAGAATGTGAGAAGTTTAGAATAAAGGAAATGACTCCAGATATGTTCCAAGGGTTAATTTTTGTTCAAGATTTAACAGCTAAAAAAGATTCCAAAATATGAGCAAAAATTTTAATGAAACTTTAACAAAACAGTAATATTCCACTGCAAGAAATAGTAGATGATTGCCAGACAATTCTAAGTTTGAAACATGATACTGAAGAAATTCAGTAAAAACAATGTGCATTGGTACAAGCAAAAGACAAAAATACGAAAAGGAGAACAAATCCTTGTTTCAGATGAGGTAAATTACATCTCGGAAAAGACTATCCATTTAAAAAGGCAGAAAGTTACAAGTGTGGTAAACAAGGTCATATAAAGTCACACTGCAAAACCAAACCAAGAAAAAATTTTTACAGGAAGAAATTCATACACAGCATTGCAACGGAAAAAAAAAGAAAAGGAAATTTGTAAATGTGGGTGTGAAAATGCTACTGGAAATGAAAGCACATGGAGGGAAATTGGAAAGCCTTTATTAGAAAGGACTTCCAAATTTGCAGTTTCAGTTTCTGGTTAGAAACTTGTTTGTTATTTTTTTTTTTTGATAAATGACTTGTAATTTCTCATTCTGTACTAAGCATGTAAAAACTAAAGCTTATGTATTAAACAATGCTATGAATATATTCAGTACTGACTGGGTGGAACTATTTAAACTTTGAGATTTGGCAATAAATGTTTATTGTAAAAATGGAAGTGGACAAGTGACAAATTTAAAAAGTCAGAGCTAAAATCTTAAGGAAGAATTAAAAAAATGTTTTTAAAAATGGGCTGCTGTTCAAAATTCAAGGTAGATTTTCAGGTAAAAAATAGTTTGATACCAGTATTTAAGCTGAAATAGAGGTACAGTTAGCAGCATTGTGTTATGGTGAAACACACCTATAGTTAATAGACTTTCCCACTTAATATAAGTAGAAGTTGTAAGAGAAACAAAGGTCAGTCGAAAGTATCAGTGACCACAACAAGATTACTCTGCGTAATACCTATTATATCAAGTTACTAACGTTTTGTACGTCAAACCTATACTTGGCAAAGTTTGTCGCAAAAAAATCTGTCGAGAAAAGAAATATTTTTTTTTTCCCGATAATACAATTTGCTCAAATAGGACACAAATTGCAAATTCGTAGGACCCCCCCCCCCCCTCTACAGTATTTAGGCATTGTGTAAACTTTTTTGCGAAGATGGAGGAATGCAAAAATATATTCCGGGAATTCTTTCAGTTCCAGTCGGAACAACAGATTACAATATTAGAGCAACAAAAATCATTCCCGATGCAGCTACAGGAGAAAACTTTTAATAGACAAAAGCAATTCCAACAAAAAATGAAACAGAGGCATAGGGAGTTTCAAAACAAAATTCTGGAAATAACTGAGAAGAGAAAAAAAAAAATCTACAAAATGATTCTTTCCCATAGAATACAATATGGAATTCAATTGTAATATTCATGTACAGCCCAGATGAAGAGATAACTTTTGAGGAGTATTATAAAAAATATACGGATGTGTATAATGAGGACTGCCACTCGTGATCTGAAGGAAAGAAGGTTAGGTTTCTTTTAAGCAAATTAGGAACTGCTGAGCATAACTAATTGGTAAACTACATTTTACCGAAAAAAACTAGCGAGTTGACATTTACCGAGGCGGTAAATATATTAAGTGAATTATTTAGTAAAAAGACATCTTTGTTTCACAAGAGGTGGAAATGTTTGAATCTGATGAAAAATGATGAACAAGACTATATGACATATGCAGCCAATGGGAATAAGCATTGTAAAGAATTCAAGCTGGCAGAGTTAAGCACAGACAATTTTAAGTGCCTGGTGTTTGTTCAGGGGCTGGTATCGGAAAGAGACGCAGAGTTCGGCTCAGACCTATCTATCATAAATTTGCATACGCGGAAGAAGTTGGGGAAACCAACTTTAATGAAGACAAATAAAATCGCGAGGCCAGTGAGGGGAGAAAAAATACAATTTATTGGAGAATTTCTTACCAATGTCACGTTAAATAAAAAAAACACGAAAAGCTAAACTATTTGTCATAGAAAATACCACGAACTTACTTGGTACGAATTGGATAAGAGAATTCCAATTATGGGATCTACCAATAAATTCTTTCTGTTACAAGGTTGAAAGTTTAAACTCAGGAGCCCAAAAATTAGTAAGGAAACTTAAGGAAACATTTCCTACTGTTTTTTCACCAGGGTTGGGAACGTGTACCAAGATGGAGGCAAAATTCCAGCTAAAAGAAAGCCCCAGAAAGTAAAGATGAAACCATCACCGAGAAAAACTGGGGAGCGAATTAACCGCAGCCAAAGACATGCAGTATCATTAAATGATTTAAGTCAACTGAAGTCACCACAGAAAACGTTAAGAAGCACAAGATCAACAAAAGGGAAGCTAGAGGCTGAACAAATAGAACCACAAGAAGAACCTACAGAAACTGTGACCCCCATCCTTAAGAAGCTCAAAGTGGAAGGTTGTTTCTGGTAACATTATGGAGGTACCAAAAAATAGAAAAGTGGATTGGCAATATGATGTACTTGGTGAAAGGCGAAAACTTCACGTGCAGAAGGCACATTAACCAAATCAGACGACGCTCTTCAGACTTCAGGTCCTGTAGAAGAAATGCCGATGGAGGTGATTTTTGATATGTTTCATCTAAATGAAGTTTTTTTTTTATTTTTTCTTCATATTTCCTATAAAAAATAAAGAAAACTGTTTTATTCCTACAGAGTAAAGTTTTAGGAGGAGGGTGTTATGGTGAAACACACCTATTCTATAGTTAATAGACTTTCCCACCTAATATAAGTAGGAGTAGTAAGAGAAACAAAGGTCAGTCAATGTTGGATGACCGTTAGTCGAATACGAAAGTTTCAGCAACCACAACAAGATTACTCTGCGTAATACCTATTATATCAAGTTCCTAACGTTTTGTACATTGAACCTATTTTAGGACTGATTTAGTACAAATACAAGTCTCCACTGCGAAATCACTCCACAACACATCCATTTACTCAAGCTCATCAATTATGCTATGTGCTGCTTTCCTCTGACCCCTCTTTCCCTAATCTTTCCTGTGGGTATCATATTTTCCAAACCCTCTTTCCTCATTACATATCCCAGAAATTTGAGTTGCCTCTTCCAGATGTTAAAGTTATTTTCTAAGCGTAGCTTAGATGTGGCACAAGACTGAAAGTTTGGAGCACCTAGTGAGTATTGAACTCACTTTTCAGTCGTAACTGATCTAGCAAGTATTGAACTCACTTTTCAGTCGTAACTGATATAGCAAGACAAGCTTGCTAACCATTACACCACGCCGAGGTGCCGCTTCCAGATGTTAAGTATAAGTTTCCTCATTGCCCACATGATCGATCCATGGCATCCTCAGCATCCTTCTGTAGAACCACATCTCTGTTGTTTCAACTCTCTTCTTCATCTTTGGGGACATTGTCCAGCACTTACTGTCATATCGCTCCACAACACATTGAAACAAATCAATGAAGATTTGAACAGACTTGAAAGAATTGGTGTAATAGACAAAATTAACTTTTCAAAATGGGCTGCACCAGTGTAGAGAAAAAAAATAAGATTTATGGTTGCGTGAATTTCTTGACAGGATTAAAAAGTTGTTGAGGAATGACTCATTACCAATTCCAGAGGAAATTTTTTTGAAGTTAAATTGCAGAAGAATATTTTTAAAACTGGATCTCTCTGAAGTGTATTTACAAATTCAGATTGAAAATAAATGTTCAGAATTAATGACCATAAATATGCACAGAGAATTATGTAAGTTTAACCGACTAACTTTCGATATAAATGTGACGCCAGCTGTTTTTTAACAAGCTATGGATACCATGGTTGTGGATTGTGGTTTTGGAGTTGTGTATCTGGATGACATTTTAACTAAAAGTGTGTATAAAGAATATGTTTGGTATAAGAAACAATTTTGGGAAAAACGAAGAGAGTATGGATTCAAGTGAAGAAAAATGTGAATTGTTTTTGACAAAAATTAAATAACTTGGTCAAATTATTGATAAAAATGGTCATCAACCAGATCCATCAAGGGCAAGTGCAATTAAAATATGCCTCCACCACCAAACATGACTATGTTATGAGCTTTTCTGAGACTGGCTAATTATTATTAAATATATGTACATAATATGCATAATTAGAGAGCTCCACTGAATGATCTACTTAAAAAAAAAAAGTGTAAAGTGGAACTGGAATAATAACTATCAAAAAGCATTTGACGAATTAAAAAAAAAACTTACAGTCTTTATCATTAGCATACTATGATCCGAAAGCATAAATTGTAGTGGTATTGAATGCTAGTATGGTAGTGGAATGGTGATTTTACACAAATATGTTGGTGATAAGATGAAATTCTTCGCTCATGCTTCACGATCGCTTTTACCAGCAGAGAAAAATTACAGCCAGATTGAAAAAGTGGTTCTAGCAATTATATTTGTTGTGAAGAAATTTTATAAATTTATTCATGTAAGAAAATTTAAGTTGCAAACAGAACACAGACATCGCTTAACAATATACAGTTCAAAGAAAGGAATATCTATGCATACAGCTAATAGACTACAATGCTGGGGTACCATGTTATTAAACTATGATTTTATGATGGAGTACCAACTCTCTAAAAAATTAGGACATGCTGATGGATTATCAAGATTAATACCTAAAAATGTGGAACCATTTGAGGATACAGTCATTGCAGCACTAACAAGTGAAATGGAAATAAAAAAAATTTTGTGCAATGTAGTACGAGAGTTACCAGATACCCTGGAAGAAATAAAAGAAAAAGTAGAAAATGATGTCTTCATTGCAAAAATAAAAAGCAATTGAAAGAAAGTAACAAAGAACGAAATCCAGACTTAAACGCTTACTCACTGTACAGTGGTGGAGTAATGTTTGGACAAAGAGTTGTAATACCTAGTGTGTTACAGAATCAAATTTTGAAGGATTTTAATAGTGGACATCCTGATATTTCAAGAATGAAATCTCTCATGAGATGTTTCATATATTGGACCAGAATGGACCAAAATATTTAAAATATAGTGAAAGCTTGCAGAGAGTGCGCTCTGGCAGCAAAACTACCGATCACAAAGATAGAACCTTGGCCAAAGACAGACACATCATGGTCAAGACTGCAAGTAGATTTTTCAGGTCCTATGAATGTATCACATTATCTTGTGATAGTTTCACTAAATGGTCAGAAATTTATAACTGCAAAAATCCAACATCTTCACTGAGAGTGAATTTCTTGCATGAACTATTTGTGAGATATTATATACCAGATACCATAGTCTCTGATAACTGAATGCAATTCACAGGTAAAGAATTCAAAGACTTTTATAAGCTGTTCTCCATTGAACATATTATGACCCTGCTGTTTCATCCAATGTCAGATGGACAAGCAGAATGGTTTGTGAGAATGTTCAAAGAAAGTTGAAGAAAGCAAGTCTTGAGAAAGTGAATGAGGAGGCACTTCAAAATTTTCTGAGAATTTACTGTGTAACACCTAACCCCAATACACCATCGGGCATGTCACTGTTGGAATTAATGTTTGTTAAAAAAGTAAAATCAGGGTTTTACAAGTTATTACCAAGTCGAAAAAAGCAAATGGATAACAAAAATACAAGGTCGATGATAAAGTGTTCTTTAGAGCATATAAGGATGGCAAAGAGATGTAGGAAGATGTCATAATATCAGCAAGAATCAGGAAGTTGAGTTACATGGTAAATGAAAAAGATTTGAACATAAAAGGTACCATAATCGGCTGAAAGAAGGTTTATTGATGAAAGACCTGAAACAGTGGAAGACCAATAAAAATGTTATTCAATAATTTTGATGTGCCAGCATTACAAGTCATAGAACCTACAAAGACAAGTTCCAGTAAAAGAAATCGTACTGAAGAACTGGAAGTGGATCTGAGACGGAAACGCTATGAATTACGTTGACGAATTCATGGTCAGAGGTAATAAGAAGCTACTGTTTGGAGTCATTCTTCAGAATGTAATATAGGCATCACAGCAAGTTACCAAAGCATTACTTGTATTAAGTGCTACAAACAGTAATTTTCAGATGAACTCTTTGCTATGGTACCTAGACTTTATAAATATATATGCAGTACTAGATTGGCTGCAAGGTTTCATTAATTCACAGTTGAATTGGCTTGATGTAACTATAACTTCTATGGTAACAGTTTTTTTTTCTCACACTTCTTGCTTGTGGGACTCTATTCTGGCTTCATGCTTAACTTTGATCTTCAAAAATTTGAATTCGCTGTCAGTCGTTATCTACTCTCTTTTTGATTACTCTTTTATTGTTCTCACTCCTTAATAATGTTTCTCTTTCTTCGTATTCTTTCACATTCAGCAACTCCTTGTGTCTTAGACTTTACTGCTTTACTGCCTTGCACAAGGTGATATGATTAAAAAAAAATATATATATATACTAGCAGGCTTTGCCTGCTCACTATTGCTTTGCAATGTAAGATATATTCTACTTGAAATCTTTGAAACAAAAATTTTAAATGCCCATTTCATTCATAAATTGGCTTGTTAAGGAAAGTTTTACAAATAGATGCCAACTTGTTGAAGGCCAAGTAAAATGCAAATTTCAAACAGTTTTCTGCACTATATAAGACAATATTCCTCACCAGAACTATTTTTCATATGAAAATCAAAACAATCCTTGAATAAAAGAACAATAATTATTAAGAACAGTTATATAATAATAAGGACAGTTAATTAATGAAATATACTTTTAAATCAATATGCAAAGTCTTGAGTTCTTCTGTAGTTTATTGATGCCTATTTGCATCTACTCCTCCCTAGCTATTGTGATGATGCCCAAACCAAGAGTCATCCACAGGAACTAGCTTAAATGCTGCTTGATAGGATGGCTTTTAAGCTAGTTTATAATAAAACGTGCTCAGCAATTTTGGTTACAAAAGGAAAATAAGAGTTACTCCCATTGAACCATGAAAGCACTCATAATGGCTAGTATAATGTATTAATATATATTTTTAACCTTGCATAATCTGCCAACCCTGAATCTGAGCTCAATGAAAATCTTTCCCTGTGCCTAAATTTTCTAGAGCTTTTGAATGAGCTATGAATCATTGAAATCGAACCAGTGGGAGCAAAGAAGTTGCTTTGACATACTCATGCACAAGCATGCAAAACACATACACTGTACTTTATATATAAGATATCAGAGATTTTGTTTAGTTTTAGTGAGGAAAACAAAGTACTTAAAGTCAGAAATATTGACTTTATGAACAAAGTTTAATATGAAAATGTCTAACAAAACCCCACAGTGTTCCATCTGATATTGGTTAACAAAACAATAGTACTTTGCCACTTTAATTGTAAAAAAAACAAAAAAAACTTTTACAATTATTGGAGGCATTTATATCAAAAGTAGCTTACTATCAATAAAATTTGTTTTATTGTAGGTGACCATGTGTTCCTTTAAACTGTTAAATCATTTTTGATACTACTTGATGCTAAAATCTATTTTATAGTAAAAAAATTTGAGGCTACATTAATTTTAAAACTTGATACTATTAATAATACAAAAGCTATGGTTCATTGGGAATGGTGTATCATATATATATATACTATAATTATTATATACATATATATATTGTTTAATATATATATATATATATATATATATATATATATATAATTAATAAAATGTGTGTGTATATATATATATATATATATATATATATATATATATATATATATATATATATATACATAATAAAATAATATATATGTGTGTATATATATATATATATATATATATATATATATATATATATACATACATATAATTAATAAAATGTGTGTATATATATATATATATATATATATATATATATATATATATATATATATATATATATATATATATATATATAATTAATAAAATGTGTGTGTGTATATATATATATATATATATATATATATATATATATATATATATATTATAAAATGTGTGTATATATATATATATATATATATATATATATATATATATATATATATATATATATATATATATATATATATATATATATATATATATATATATATATATATATATATATATATATATGTGTGTGTGTATATATATATATATATTGTATATATATATATATATATATATATATATATATATATATATATATATATATATATATATATGTCCTCTGTAGCCCTTAGCAGGTTTTCTTCCTTTACTAAGGCTCCTACCCCATGTCTTGCCATACAATCACACAAGCTTTAAATTTACTGCCTTCCCTTACCTTTCTTGCCCTCATTAAACCTTGTGAGGATTAAGTTTACCAAGCCCTCCTTTCTCATTATGTGTCCAAATAATCTCCGTTAGCTCTTCCTGATTCTGAGTATAAGTGGTCTTTTTGTTGCCATTTTCTTTAAGACTGCTTTGATGCTTACTCACTCTGTCCATGGAATTCTCAATATCCTTCTGTAGAATGACATTTTTGTTGCTTCCAGTTTTCTCTTCATCTGTGGAAAGATTGTCCAGAATTCATTGTCATATATGAGAATGATACCACATAGCAATCTAGCACTCTTTTCTTTATTTTTAATGACATTTTTCTATTTCTCAACACTTAGGTTTTGAAAGGCATCTTTTGCTAGTTCTTCAGATTTCAGTGCCACATTTTCCATACATTGTTAAAACACTTTTTTGTTGCTAGCGTTAAATATACATGCAGCTGATAATGTGCCTTTGTGGGGGAAATGGAATAAAACCAATAAATAAAATAATAATAACAAACAAAAAAAATTAATTTTCCCATGATGCAAGTTATAGAGAAACCAGAAATGCTTTCTGGTCACATGTACGATTTTTATGACTCCACTTCTGGAAAGAACAGATTCTTTCTCCCCTTGGCTTCAATATGTGAACCATGCAGTAAAAGTGTTTCCACTGGGTAATGTTAGTTTCCCTGGTCCACTGGTGACTGAACTTTTTCCATGTACCAACAATATTGTAGGACATATTTTAGCAGTCCTACTCACAAAGTAGCAGTTTGGTCTTCCAAACTTAGTGTAAAGCTGACCTGATCTTGACCAACTTTACTCGTTCGTATCCTTAAATCATTTCAGAATCAAAAAAAAAAAAAAAAACAGACAGTGTCTTTCCAAACCAGTGTGAGACTGACTTGAGCTCGTCCCTATTTACCTGTTCATATCCTTACTTCCCATAAATCAGTTCAGAACTAAAAAGAAAACAGACATACTCAAGAGACCTTTTAACTTTATTTCAATGTAGTCAAAATAAAAGGAATAAATGTCTGCAGCAGAAGCACAAGATTTTTGTATACTTCTTCTATTTCCTTTGTTTACATATTGAACACTCACCTTCATCTAAAAATATACACAAACCTCACAACCTTGTTAGCATCCACATCTTCCATTCCTCTGGCTATCTCAGTTAACTTACTGTCTTTATCAATTGGCTAGAAGAATTTAATCCTCTTTCGTTGTCTGGTTGCAAATTATGCTTTTAGCTGAGATAAGACGGATAAAATCAACTTTTATACAATAAATGTGTTAGAGAATTATATTGAGCTTGAAGTACATTGATTATATTTAAAATGCAATTACTCAATGCAATGTTTCTTATCATACGTCTGATTTATGCTTCTCAGCGATTACAGTTCCTTTGCTGCATGTGATGGAATTCAAATTTTGATGCTTCCAAAGCATTTGTTTTTTTTTTCTCACAGAGAAGTGTTTTAACAGAGGACAGAAAATGTGACACTAAAATCTGAAGGTGCATTGGGATAGCAAAAGATGCCTTTCAAAAGCTAAGCAAAGTATAAAGAAACTGAAAAATTTCATTACAAACAAAGAAAAAGATGTCTTCCAAAAGTGTTGATAGCAGAATGAATGGTGCTACTTTAGCATGTATCCTACCACCATATTTGTATCCTACATTATCTAAAATAAGGGGAAAGGCAAAAATGGAATGAGGGATGCCACCTATTTTTGTATTATAAAGTTTAAAAATAAGAAAAAATATAAGAAATTTGAATAAAACATCATAAAAAAAGATATTTGAATTCTTTAAATAAAAATATTCTGAATGTTTTTTAACATACTGAGAAAAAATGTTGGGACAATGACTTAATAATGGAAGATACAAATGTGATGGTAGGATACACACTAAAGCAGCACTGAAAGAACGCCTACAGAAGATAATGAAGGAAAGTGAGAAGAAAGGACAAAGCCTCAATTGTAAGAAGATAGAATACTTTGGTTGTTAGCAACAACATGCAAATCCTAAACTGGGGAAAGCAAAATCAAACAAGAAGAAAAATTTGATGATCTGGGAATTACATTAACAGAAAACAGAAAGTGCAACACTGAAATATGAAGGCAGTTTGGGATAGCGAGAGATGCCTTTCAAAAGCTAAGCAAAGTATAAAGAAATAGAAAAATTTCATTAGAATAAAAGAAAAGAGGACTGAACTGTTATGTAATATCAATCCTCCTATAAGCCTCTGAGTGTTGCACAATCTACCACTAGATGAGGAAGTGACTTGAAGCAACAGAAATATGGTACTATGGAAGGATGTTGAGAATACCATGGACTAAACATATGAGCAACGATGAAGTTTTATAGAAAAATGAAAGCAAAAAGAATGCTTAACATCAGAAAGAGACAGTTGACATTTGTAAGGAACATAATGAGGAAAGAGGGGTTAGAAAATTTAATACTCACAGGACATACTAAAAGCAAGAGGGCCAGAGCTTGTGTAAATGGTTGGCAGAACAAGGTTTCGGAGAGGTAGTGAAAAGAAAATATTAGTTCCCCTATATGGCAGTGAATGCTGGACAATCTTCTCACATATGAAGAAGAGACTTGTAACAATAGAAATGTGTTAGTACTAAAGGATGCTGAGAATACCATGGACTGAACATATGAGTAATGATGAAGTTCTAGAGACAATGACAAAAAAGACACTTATACTTAACATTAGCAAGAGATAGTTGAAGTTTCTCGAGCACATAATGAGGAAAGTGGGCTTGGAAAATCTGATACTCAAAAGACAGTTTGAAGACAAGAGAGACAAAGTAAGACAACACATAACTTACCTGGCAGATGTGTGGCAGAACAGGGTTTGAGAGAGATGGAAAAAAAAAGATATGTTATTAAGAGCTACAAAGGAAAGAAAATTGTGGAGAGCCATGATTGCCAATGGTCATGACACAGAAGTTTTGTAATACACTGTTAGAAATGCATGCATAATAATTGAACCTAAGTAGAGTGTCTAGGCAGGCTGACTCAGTAGTCTGGGGACCAAAGAGCATGAACTGCATGTGTATTTCTATTAAATGGTACAATTACATGTACTGTCAAGGAAAATTTTGATAGCAATTCAAATAGCCGAAATAGAAGACAATGCTGGAGGCTCAATAGAAGAAAAAATAAGATATTTTGGTTTCTTTTCAACATCTGTTTGAAAATAAGCAATGAGCTTGAAATGTTATTGTGCTGACACCATTTGTCAGTCTTTTTTTTTCTTCCTGCAATCAGCTGCATATTGGTTTCAGGTTCCTGTTCAGGTATTGTTTTATTTAGGGAAAAATATAGGACAAAAAAAAGTAGTGGAACTTCTATTGGACAGAGAAAGAGAAAGAGTGGTCATAAAGAAGCAAGTATTGCTGAGAGCAAAAAACAAAAAATACAGGAGGTTGTGGAGAGTCCTGATCATCCATATTCAAAGGAGATATGGTACATTAGACTAAGCTCACATAGGAATGGAACAAGTATCACAAATACAAACAAACTATAAAGAAGCAAGTATTGCTGAAAGCAAAAAAAAACCCAAAAAACAGGAAGCTGTGGAGAACCATGATCACCCATGTTCTAAAGAGATATGATACATTAGACAAAACTCACATAGGAATGGAACAAGTATCACAAATACAAACGAATTATAAAGAAGCAAGTATTGCTGAAAGCAAAAACAAAAAAACAGGAAGCTGTGGAGAACCATGATCACCCATGTTCTAAAGAGATATGATACATTAGACAAAACTCACATAGGAATGGAACAAGTATCACAAATACAAATTATAAAGAAGCAAGTATTGCTGAAAACAAAAAAACCCCAAAAAACAGGAAGCTGTGGAGAACCATGATCACCCATGTTCAAAAGAGATATGATACATTAGACAAAACTCACAAACAAATGGGTTCATAAAGAAACAAGTATTACTGAGAGCAAAAAAATAGATGAAGCTGTGGAGAACCTTAATCACTCATGTTTTGAAGGGACATGGTATTTAGTGAGAGACTGCAAAGCAAATTTTATGTGCACATCTGAAGATTATGATTTCTCTGTATAAGTATTATCATTTATATCAAATCATTATCAATCTCCTTCAACTGTGGCTTTTGTTTCAGATGTTATAATGGTGGAGACAAGTATTAAGATTCTGAAAATTTGGGGGCAAATTTTTAAACTGGGTGTCAAAGTCATTCAAGCTAATCAAGAGGAGCCTAAGAAAACATTGAGCAACAGCTCTAATTCATGTTCAGAAAACTATAAGAACTAGTATTGTTAAATAATAGTTTACCAGACAATTATTTTTAAGAGGAAGTGTATCTCTGCTTGGACTTCCTAAGGTTGACCTTCAAGGTCAGATGGAAGACAAAACAAGGAAGTTGATTTTGATTGAATGATCCAGTGTGGGAATGATAGAAATGTAGAAATTTTTTTCAGTGAGTTGTTTTCTGAACTCTGAAGCAATGTAGATGTGTTCTCTTTCATGTCTGAAATGGCTCCCTGGTGGAGGGAGGGCAACCTCACTGTATAGTTAGAAAATGTAAATGTTGACATGATTAATATAATACTTAAGTTTAAAATTCCCTGTGTTGAAGTTCTTTTATCTCTGGCCTCAAAATGACTAGTGATTACTGGCCAAGAGATGATGAGAGGGGTCTACCCCTACCAAGGGGTTATACAACATAAGCTCAATTTGTCGCTGATGACCAAGACCTCCTCAGCACAAGGAGCTATGCAACAGTATCACAAAAGAAAGATCATAAAGAAATAAGTATTGCTGAGACCTAGAAAAGACAGGAAGCTGTGGAGAACCACCATGATCACTCATATATAAGTTGCACTATTTACATTGTTCGGACCATCATCCTCATCTTTGTTGCCATATTTATCACAACGTTTTTGCTGTTGTACGATCAGGCCTTCTTCAGGTAGTTGGAATGTTAAACTGAACCCTTTATTTCGCTTGCTGTTTTAGTTCCACGGGCATGTCTAATTGATGTCAGTTATCTCCTGTTAATTCCCCTCTCCAAGTTCTCCACTGCCTTAACCAGGTATTGAACTCACACACTTTGTGTCCTGTCACTGGATCTAACTAATGCCTTATCCACTGTTGCATAAGTATCATATTGGCAAATGATAATAGATATTAGCAATTTAAGCTTTTTTCATTTCCAAGCAATTAGGCTGGGATCAAAGTGTAGTATCTGTTCTCATCTCTAATAGGATAATATTAGCTATTTCTTAATAAGGAAACATTTGGTTTTTATTAACTGAGTAACAACGGCTATTTTTTATAAAATCTTTTTATTAAAACAATTTTTCAAGGAAATAGATTTCACAAGTCTAATAACAGTTGTTGCTCCTTACAGTATTGATGGGAGTTTCCTTTCTAGCTTTTTGTTTGAAGTAGTGTTGAACATACACATCTTTATAAACCTAATGTTTTCAGCATCATTTTTACCAGTGCTCATATTGCAATTTTTTGCTGTTATCATTGCATGTCTTTACCAGAGTTCATATTGCAACTTTGTTATCATTGCTTTTCTCTGGCACTCCTTATTACTGGTTCCCATATTGTATTTATTTCTATGCTTGGTCGGCTCAGGAGATTTTTGTGGCCTAGCATATGTGCTGATTCCTTAAGTTTACGAATTTTCCAATGGTGTTCCCTGTCTATGATCTCAACATGATCCCACAGGGGGCGGTGATCTCCCTTCTCTCTCCATGCAATGATAACAGCAAAAAATTGCAATATGAGCACATACACATCTTTATTATGTCATTATTTTCTTAACTCCAATGTGATATCCATCGAAGTTGTTGCTATTGTTGGAAGTCTTTATTATGTAGTTTTTGCCTGTCCATGAAGTTTGAAGAAGTATGGCCATCTCTAAAACTTACAGGCTTCATTTGCAAGAACCCATCTTTTCACCATTGATTTGAAGAAGTTATATAAAGCAAAATATTTATTAATATAAATAGACATTTTTGAACATGTTTGGTGTCCTGACTGACATCCTTATGAAAGTCTCAATCTGATGAGGCTATTACTGAGTGCAAACAAAAAGGAAACAGGAGGCTGTAGCAAAACATTATTGCCCATCTCCTGAAGAGAGATGTTACATAGAGAAAGAGAGAAATAAACCTATCAGCTCACTACCCTGACTCTAACTGCTGATTGCTCTGTTGGTGTTGGGGATGGCTTAGAACTTGCCATGTGTATTCCCTGCAGAAGGGTAACCCCACCCACACAAAAAGTGACCAACTTCCAAATGGATATTTACAGACTTGATAAAAACTAGACATATATATATATAGGTTTTGACACAGGTATAAACCAGACTTTTTGACTCTGACATGAACCAGACATACCTACCTTTTGATCAGACTCTGAACTACCACTAGTCACAATGGATGGATGTCCTCTCAGGCAAGCTACATGCCTTTAGAGACGATTGGGCCTTAAACTCACCAGAGACATCTAGTGGAACTTGTACATTCAAACCTTTGTTAAAAACTGTGAAAAATAGTTGGTTCTCTGTACTGCTCCTTGAGCTATCCTCTACATTTATATGAGCCAGTTCAGGCATAAAATGGAGTCAGTCAGTCAGTTAAGTGCCATGTGTGATACATGTTTACATGACTGACACAGCAGATTTTTTTCCTGCAGTAGGTTGCCATTTATTTATGTGATAGACCAGTTGCCATCCAAGGCTATAGAATCCAGTCTGTCCTGCTATTTACCCATAGCTGGTGGATAAGAAGAGGATTCATACCTTTCCCTAAGGGTATTAGCATGTATATGAATGTAATGGATATCTAGCCACCCCCCCATGAATGGATTCGACTGGAATTCAAAATCGGCTCTGATGTCTGAGTAGGTTGCCATTTCTTTTTGCGGTAGACCAGTTGCATCCAAGGCTATAGAACCCAGTCTGTCCTGCTATTTACCCATAGCTGGGGGATAAAAAGAGGATTCATACCTTTCCCAAAGGTATTAGCACGTATGTGAATGTAATGGATTCGACTGGAATTTGAACTCAGCTCTGTTTCCTCAGTAGGTTGCCATTTCTTTGTGTGGTAGACCAGTTGCCTTCCAACACTATAGAACCCGGTCTGTCCTGCTATTTACCCATAGCTGGGGGATAAGAAGAGGATTCAGACCTTTCCCAAGGGTATTAGCATGTAACGGATTTGACTGGAATTTGAACTCGGATCTCTGATTGCTCAATCTGAGCCACTATCCATTATTGTTGTCATATTTGGGTAGGAGCTACTCAGTCCTCACCTTCTAGTTTTGATAGTCCAAAAGTGTCTCCAGGTCCTTGTAGGTGACAAATTATTTTTGACTTTTCAATATCTCCCTTACAGATAGGATATAACAAGCTTCTCATTGCTCTATCACTACTCTGATGATAAGTGCTTGTACAAACAGCATTCTTTAGTCCTGCCAGTTCTAACGTTCACAGCTCGGACCCAGTATGCAACTCACATTGTGAAAAAAACACCCTCATTCCCTCTGTATTCCATTGGTGAGAAGTAAGTTGCAGTGGAACTATTTCTTCCTGTGAACCACTGCTCTGTGGAACTGATTCCCAAGAGGTTGCTTCCTCTGATCACTACAATCTTAACCTATTCAAGTGCTGGGTTAGCACTTATCTTTCCCATCTATTTGCATAAACTGTGCCTCTTACTCTGTAATCTTCTATCTTGAGTGGCCCCAGGGTCCTGTACAGAGTGAACCTCGCCATAAAAAAAAAAAGTGTTAACTAGACTTATATTTATTTTTGGACTCAAATGTAAACCAAACATTTGAGCCTACCTTTTTATGTAAAGCAGGCATATATCTACTTACCTATTAATACATTTTCTCTGCTGACATCATCTCCTGCTTTCAATGCTGTCATGGCTGAATTTTCTAAGACTTCTTTCCTCATTATGTGTTCCTAAAATTGCAAACTACTGATATTAGCAGTCTATGAGTAAACTATATACTACCTGAGTTAACAGTCTTTAAGCCAAACGTATGTTACTGATGTCAGCACTCTATAAGCAAAACATGCTATTGATATTAGCATTGTAAGCAAAACATGCTACTGATGTTGGCACTCTGTAAGTAAAACAGGCTGTAAGCAAAGCTTATACTACTAATGTTAGTGGTCCGTAGATAAACCCTACAACTTTACCTACAGACTATTAGTTTCAGCAGTATATAAATTATACTCATGACTGGCCAATTCTATGTAGAATAGATTGGTTCAGAGTGAATATAATAGGCTATAGAAAATATGAGAAAACAAGGTCCTGAACAAGAATAAACTATAAGAACATAGACTGGTTCAAAATGAAGAATAGGATAAGCTGATATAGAAAATATGGAGAAATTAGGATAGATCGGTTATGGAATGAAATTGGAACCTGAATCATCATCTCTTATTTTTTGTATGAAATACAAGTCCTATCTGGGATAGTCTTATGGAAGGAATATTACAAATTATAAAGTAAGTGGAGAACTTTTGATTGTTGGAACAATTTGTTATACTTAATGACAAAAGTGATAAAAACATAACCCATAAACAAAAATAAAAGGGAAACTATATGCAACTGCTCAGATTATATGCACAAACACAAATTTAAAAAAAAAAAAAAAATTTCCACATCCCCTCCTCTTTGTGCTCATGTGTAGTTACATAAATATATACATCACTTTAATCTGACAAAGTTCTATCTGAAACAAAGTTCTTCAAAAATATTCCTAAATTTGTGCTGGCATTTCAATTTTCTCTCAATAAATACACACACACACTGTATCTCTCTCTCTCTCTCTCTATATATATATATATATATATATATACACACACACACACACACACACACACACACCAGGTGTAACAGTAAAATTGTCCAAATCATGTAAAAAGCAAAATTGTCCAATTGTTAAATTAAGCTCTGAACCACTGTATCTTAGAAATGATTAAAGATATCTTACTGGAATTTTTTAATGTTTTTGTAACTTGGACATTTGAGAAATGAAAATATTTCTCCAAGATTAACAATTTTCTAAGCTCATTTTTTTATTACAATTTGGATTTATTTCATATACTTTATTCTATCTCTCTCTCTCTCTCTATATATATATATATAGTTACACAAACAACTTTTTTATACACACATATGCAGACAAGCAAATAAATAGTCATCAAATTTATATATGAGGTGTAAACATAATAATGCTTGATATGGTTAGAGCAAAGATGAGAATGAATAGAGTACAATTCAACATTTGTCACATTTATTTGCATTGAAACATCACTGCAATTGTTTAAATATATATATATATATAATAATAATAAAAAAGGTTTATTTGTTTTTATGAATTGTATGTGCGTTTAAAACTCAGTAAATTTAAAATAAGTTATTCCAAAATTTGCTTGAAGATGAAACAGAACAAATGCTTTTAATTACATAATTAAATTTGATTTTTATTTTTGATAATTCCATATATTTTATATTATTTTATATATATATATATATATATATATATATATATATATATATATGCCTTTCGCAGACAGTACTGATTTGCTGTATCACAGCTCCTCAGTAGGACTAGACATCTGAATGCTTCAAGCCAGGACTGAAACCTGACTGATTTGGTGTCAGTCAGAGTTTCTACCACTATCATCACTAGGCAGAGAGAAACAGCTAATTCTAGTGTATTGTTTTTATGAATGTAAACAAATGCCAATCAGTCATAGTGCTCTAATTTATTTTACTGAAGAGCTTTGCATTTGTGCAGGTGACTGTTGTAAAACCTGTACCTGTAAAAGGACTATATGAATATTGACAAAAGGAAAACTTCTAGCTGATACATTTTGTCTTCAGATGTACTTCATCAAGGCAAATGTAAAGATTT